>JAOWBW010001979.1:43657-149513 GCA_026119855.1 Campanula takesimana | reverse complement strand
CACTAGTATAAAGGCTAAATGATCATGGGATGATCATGTTAGATTTATGGGTACTTGTTTGGAACAAGGTACTGGACATGACCCGCTGTATGAGATTTATGTCATGGTCTATGTCGTACATATATCTCATATTAGTTATGTCATTTGAATCCTTAGACATGAAGTTATTATAGTCTTCCACTTGATGAACATTGTGTTTGACATATTCAAACGCTACCTTAACACGGTAGTCATAAAGGGTATGATTGGCATAATCGGATTCTCGTTGGAAGAATAATAAGCTAAATGGATTTGTCCCTCCACGTTGAGATGTCAAGCTTGGGCCCCTCGAAAGAATGATGTTGATGAAATGTTCGCCCGGACTCAAATGGATTGATTAGATCAATAGCATTTGAATTATCAACATATTCGGAATCGAGAAAGTATTGAACAAAACAAGTTGACTGTTAGACCATGACTTGTGTTCAATGACATCGTGGACAAAGGGATTATGACATATTCTAAAGGAATGCGAACTTGTATCTAGTTATACTATTTGGGTAGGTATGACGGTTTGCTAGAACCTAATCATATCTTATGGGATCATGTTTGATCCCATTGCCAACTTAGTGTAATCCTAGAGGGTCACACATAATAGAACGAATCTTAAATAAAAGGACTATATTGGCATTTAGGGTCGGAGGACTTCCAAGGAATTTCTGGAAAGATCTGGGCCTCCTGGTCAACCAAGTGGGCGCTTGGGTTGCACCAGGCGGGCGCCTGTTCAAGCCGGAAAGGGACTGGAGTTTCTGCCCAAACAGGCCGGCGCCTGGGTGGTACCAGGCGGGCGCCTGGTGCTCCCGATTGGAGAATTCCTAATTCGATTTGGGAAGGTTTTTGGCACAAGATTCCTATTTGGAATAGGTCTTAATTGTGTATAAAAACCCCAATTCGGCCAGACCATATGGACAAGTGCTTTTGTGAGTCTCAAAGAGTTTGAGAGAGATTTTATTTTATTCTAAGATATCATTGATTGAGGAACAAAATAATTCACAAACAAATTCCATATAGTTCTTTATTATATTGTGAAAGTGTGTTTCATAATATTGGTCTAGCAACCAAGATCAAAGAAGCTCCTTTGATATTCATTCAAAGTGTGGATACCGCTAGAGGGTGAAAATCATCATCTTCAAAGTTCGTGTTCAAGCTTTGTGATCGTGATCAAGTCTTCAAGTTTCTCCACCAAGACCAAAGAGAAAAATTCATAGCCATCAAGGGTTAGTTATTCCTCTATTCATCATGTTGTATTTGATCTAATCATATGAACGGATCCATGGCTTTGGGTTTCTTAAAATTTTAATTGCTAAATTCCGCTGCGCATGTTTGATCGAAACCCAACAGTGGTATCAGAGCTCCGTTCATGTTGATTAATTCAATACTTGGATCATGTTGTGTGTATATAAATTGTTTATGTGCCAAGCATGATATGAATATTGGATTATATGATTTTATGTGTTATGTGATTTTATGTGGTTTATTGTTTTTCCAACTTTAATCGCACGATTCAATCGCAATAAAAAATTATGGTGGATTCTGAATTATTTCGATTATTGATTTTTGATTGGATCAAAGTTTTAATAATCGGGGAAAAATAATTTTGAGACAAAATTTTCGAACTTGAAAATTCCATACCATTCTGACCATTCAGGCGCTCGCCCGCGCTGGACCAGGCGCGCGCGCGTAGCAGGCGCCCGCCCGTGCTGGACCAGGCGCGCGCTCGCTAGGCCAGAATGTTCTGATTTTTGTTCAAAATCTGATTCTGGAATTTTTCGATAAATCCAACAAAACCAGTAACAAGACCACTTCAGACTTGCTGATCTGGAATGGGTTTTGGGTAGTTGGTTTGTGTGTGGATTTTGGGGTTTGATTTTCCTATTTGTTTTAGTCTTGTGATTCCTAGATTGGTTCAAGTTTTGGATGGCTAATCTGCGTTCATCGAGATTGTGTTTCCCAAAATTGATCGCAATCAAAGTTTCAAAGATAAAACGAAGTTGGAATTATGAAGAGTTCATAATTGCTAAAATTGAGAAACAAAGTTCTTGATTCAATGATTGGAGATCCATGTGGAATTGTGAATGCAATTGGCCTACGTTCATCGAGACCATCTATTGCTTAGTTTCGGCCACATGGACTGCTTTCTTGGTTTCTTGAATTAGTGCGGGATTGTGGTTGCCTAATGGCTTAGTTCGACCGCGCTTCTTGTTGTCTTGATTTGGAGATAATAACCAAAGTTGAAATAGTCTCATCCTCATAATTATAGAGAAACTAATGACACATAAATATCATGCTTAAATTAATGGAGATTAATTTAGTGTCTAAACTTGATATGTAACATGTTTATATTATGTGCTCATAAATGTGTTATATGCTATATGTGATGAACCTTCAAAGAAATTTAAGTCTTTTATTGCAATGCCATGATTAAAACACTTGTTAGTACATGAGTGATTTTAATGTAGATTCGCCCTAGCGAGGTGCATTAAATTTATTTATGTATGAGCAAGATAGATAATGTGGGCACGCCCTAGCAGGACACATTAACTATGCGTTTAAAATGGTTAGACTTAATTGGGCGTCAAAACAGTTTTGGGCCTAGGAAAAGATGAGGTTTAACATGCTTTTTGAAATTGGATTTCTTAAAGAATCTCATAAAAGGAATTAAGAGTCATATGAGATATGATTGACAAGAGTTGTCTACCTAATTAATTTGATTTTGTGTAATCCGCCTTAGCGGACTTGAAATTAAATTAAAGTTGGATCTTAACCCATTTGAATTATATTATACATTGGATGTATATGAAGGTTATATAATTTAGTGGGAGTATTTTGTTTGAAAAATACATTGTTTTATCTCTTTGATGAAAATCGGTACTTATTAAATTTTGGAAATTTTGCATATTTGTAGATAATGACTAATAACACTCAATCAATGTCGTTGTGATCGATCCTTGAGAAGGATAAGCTCGAAGAGAATGGTACAAACTTATGGATTGGATCCGAAGCATAAGAATTGTTCTTAGGCAAGAAGATAAGTTGTACATTCTCGATGGGCCTCTCCCTGCTGAACCACCGCCTACTGCCCCTAGGGTAGAAAGAGACAATTACAAGAAACATCGTAATGATTCTAGAGATGTAAGTTGTCTCATGCTTGCTGCTATGTGTTCAAAACTCCAACAAAGTTTGGAACATTTGGAAGCCTATGAGATAGGCGTGGAGTTGAGAACCATGTTTCAAGAGCAAGCTAGGCAAGAGAGGTACAAGACCATTGTTGCATTCACTACTAGTAAATGAATGAAGGGCAACAAGTGAGTCCTCACTTTTTAAAATGAAAGGTTATGTAGAGCACCTTGAGAAACTTGGCTATCCAATCCCATTGGAGCTAGCACGGATCTTATTCTAATTCATTGCCTAAAAGTTATAATCAGTTTGTGATGAATTATAACATGCATGGAATGGATAAGAATCTCTCTGAGTTGCATGGGATGCTCAAAACTGCAGAGATGAAAATTGTGGAGAAAGGTTCTCCCGTGCTCTTGGTTCATGATGGGAAGAAGCTAGTGCCAAAGGAAAGGGTAAGGCAAAAGTTGTCAAACCCAAGATAAGCAAGGCAAAGGTTGCCAAGGCTTCTGAGGCAAAACCTGATTCACAAAAGGATGCAATCTGTTTCCATTGTCAAGAAATTGGTCATTGGAAACGTAATTGCAAGGCTTTCTTGGAAGAGCAAAAGAAGAAGAAGAGCAGCAAGGCTGCGTCGACTTCAAGTATCTATATGATAGATATTCTCCTTTCTACCACTGATTCTTGGGTATTGGATACCGGATGTGGTTCTCACATTGTCTAAATGTGCAGGGATTAAAGAATAGGAGACTGCTTAAAGAAGGTGAAGTAGATCTACGTGTGGGGAATGGAGCAAGAGTTGCTCCATTAGCCGTAGGGACTTTATGAAGTCACTTTACCTTCCGGATTAATTCTTGTTTTGAACAATTGTTATTATGTCCGGATTTAAGCAGAAATATTATTTCAATTTCTTGTTTGGATAATGAAGGTTTTAAGTTTCTTATTGAGAATAAGAAATTTTCTATTTATTTAAATGATGTGCTTTATGGTATTGCTAATTCATTTAATGGCCTTTATATCTTGGATGTCAAGAATGAAAATAATTACAATGTCTATCATATAAATAAGAAATCTAAACCTAATGATGTAAATCATACTTATCTGTGGCATTGCCGTCTCGGTCATATTAATGAGAAGCGTATCTCAAAACTCCATGGGGACGGACTTTTAGGTTCATGTGACCTTGAGTCATATGATACTTGCGAGTCGTGTCTTCTTGGAAAATTGACTAAGACACCTTTTACCAAGTTGGGTGAAAGGCAAGCGACTTATTGGGTTGATACATTCCGATGTATGCGGACCATTAAGTAGCAATGCTAGGGGAGGATTTCAATACTTTATAACCTTCACTGATGATTATAGTAGATTTTGGTATGTTTACCTAATGAAACATAAAAGTGAAGCGTTTGAGATATTTAGAATATTTCAAAATGAAGTAGAAAAACAACTTGGCAAAAGTATTAAAGCACTTCGATCAGATCGTGGTGGAGAATACTTAAGTCAAGAATTTGATGATCATCTAAAGAATTGTGGAATAGTCTCACAATTGACTCCACCCGGAACACCACAATGGAATGGTGTGTCCGAGAGGAGGAATCGGACTTTGTTAGACATGGTTCGATCAATGATGAGTCAAGTTTATCTTCCAATATCCTTTTGGGGTTACGCCCTAGAAACCGCTGCCTTCACACTAAATCAAGTTCCAACTAAACTCGGTTCCAAAGACTCCATATGAGATGTGGAGTGGAAAGAAACCTAGTTTATCTTTCATGAGGATTTGGGTTTGCGAAGTTTATGTCAAGAGACTTATCTCTGACAAACTAGCGCACAAATCTGATAAATGTATTTTCGTGGGATATCCCAAGGAAACTAAAGGATATTACTTTTACAACCGACGAGAGGACAACAAAGTGTTTGTTGCCCGAACTGGTGTCTTTCTAGAGAAAGAGTTTCTCTCCAAAGAAATCAGTGGGAGTAAAATAAATCTTGAAGAAATTCGAGACCCAGAAAATAACATTGAACCAATAGTTGAACAAG
Organism: Campanula takesimana; assembly: GCA_026119855.1. Classification (NCBI taxonomy): domain Eukaryota; kingdom Viridiplantae; phylum Streptophyta; class Magnoliopsida; order Asterales; family Campanulaceae; genus Campanula; species Campanula takesimana. Next base: position 144,320 of record JAOWBW010001979.1, on the reverse strand, counting down.
AACAAGAACCACAAGGAGTTGTGGAACCTGTTCAAAATACACAAGTAACTCGCAGATCTAGTAGGTTACGATCCGAGCCCGAGAGATATGGATTTCTCGTAACGGAAAGTAATGAGGTAGAAATCATTGAGAATGATGAACCGTCAACCTACCAAGAGGCGATGTCTTCTCCTGATTCGGACAAGTGGCTTGGAGCCATGGAATCCGAATTGCAATCCATGCAAGACAATCAAGTTTGGAATTTGATTGATGCGCCCGAAGGTGTAAAAACCATAGGATGCAAATGGGTCTTCAAGAAGAAGACTGACATGGATGGGAAGGTGCATACTTACAAAGCTAGGCTTGTAGCGAAAGGATATAGGCAAGTTCATGGTATTGACTATGATGAGACCTTTTCACCCGTAGCAATGATCAAGTCTATAAGAATTTTGCTTGCCATTGCCGCATATCATGACTATGAAATATGGCAAATGGACGTCAAAACCGCTTTCCTGAATGGAAAACTACAAGAGGATGTGTATATGACACAACCAGAAGTTTTGAACAAGATTCTAAGGTATGCAAATTGCAAGAGATCCATCTATGGATTGAAGCAAGCTTCTAGGAGTTGGAATCTCCGTTTTGATGAATCGGTCAAAGAGTTTGTTTCATCAAGAACGAATATGAGCCTTGTGTATACAAGAAGATTAGTGGGAGAATAGTGCTATTCCTTATTTTATACGTGGATGACATATACTCATTGGAAACGACATTCCTACACTTCAGTCTGTGAAGACTTGGTTAGGAAAGTGCTTCGCAATGAAAGATATGGGTGAAGCCGCATATATTCTTGGCATTAAGATCTATAGAGATAGATCAAGGAGGTTACTTGTTTAAGCCAAAGTACATACATTGACAAGGTCATTAGAAGATTCCGTATGGAAAATTATAAAAGAGGAACCTTGCCCGTGTTACATGGAATTTCTTTAAGCAAGACTCAATGTCCTAAGACAAAAGATGAGCGTGAGAAAATGAATGATGTTCCATATGCTTCGGCAATTGGGTCCATCATGTATGCCATGATTTGTACTAGGCCGGATGTATCTTATGCTTTGAGCATGACAAGTAGATACCAATCCGATCCTGGCGAAAATCACTGGATAGCTGTAAAAGCGATTCTTAAGTACTTGAGAAGAACTAAAGACTCATTTTTGGTCTATGGAGGAATGGAAGATGATCTCGTTGTAAATGCTTACACGGATGCAAGCTTCCAAACTGACAAAGATGATAGCCGATCGCAATCAGGTTTTGTGTTTATGTTAAATGGTGGAGCTGTAAGCTGGAAGAGTTCCAAGCAAAGTACAACCGCTGATTCTACAACAGAAGCTGAGTATATTGCTGCATCGGATGCTGCAAAAGAAGCTGTTTGGATTAAGAAGTTCATAACTGAACTTGAAGTGGTTCCTAGCATTGCTAATCCAATAGACCTTTATTGCGATAATAATGGTGCTATTGCTCAAGCAAAGGAACCAAGAGCACATCAAAAATCCAAACACATACTTAGGCGTTTTCATATCATTCGAGAAATCGTTGATAGGGGAGACGTAAATATATGCAGAGTGCCTACTGATGACAATGTTGCGGACCCGCTAACAAAGGGACTTCCACAAGCTAAACATGATGGTGATGTTAGGTCCATGGGTATTAGATACATGGGAGATTGGGCCTAGGGCAAGTGGGAGATTGTTGGTAGTGGTGCCCTAGGCACGTTTAATAAACGTTGTAATTGTTATCATTTATTTCATATCAATAAAAGAGATGTTTTAATTATTATTGTTGTTCATGTTTACTTATAATAATCCCCGTCCCTAGTACTTGTTAAGCACTAGTATAAAGGCTAAATGATCATGGGATGATCATGTTAGATTTATGGGTACTTGTTTGGAATAAGGTACTGGACATGACCCGCTGTATGAGATTTATGTCATGGTCTATGTCGTACATATATCTCATATTAGTTATGTCATTTGAATCCTTAGACATGAAGTTATTATAGTCTTCCACTTGATGAACATTGTGTTTGACATATTCAAACGCTACCTTAACACGGTAGTCATAAAGGGTATGATTGGCATAATCGGATTCTCGTTGGAAGAATAATAAGCTAAATGGATTTGTCCCTCCACGGAGAGATGTCAAGCTTGGGCCCCTCGAAGGAATGATGTTGATGAAATGTTCGGCCGGACTCAAATGGATTGATTAGATCAATAGCATTTGAATTATCAACATATTCGGAATCGAGAAAGTATTGAACAAAACAAGTTGACTGTTAGACCATGACTTGTGTTCAATGACATTATGGACAAAGGGATTATTACATATTCTAAAGGAATGCGAACTTGTATCTAGTTATACTATTTGGGTAGGTATGACGGTTTGCTAGAACCTAATCATATCTTATGGGATCATGTTTGAGCCCATTGCCAACTTAGTGTAATCCTAGAGGGTCACACATAATAGAACGAATCTTAAATAAAAGGACTATATTGGCATTTAGGGTCGGAGGACTTCCAAGGAATTTCTGGAAAGATCTGGGCCTCCTGGTCAACCAAGCGGGCGCTTGGGTTGCACCAGGCGGGCGCCTGTTCAAGCCGGAAAGGGACTGGAGTTTCTGCCCAAACAGGCGGGCGCCTGGGTGGTACCAGGCGGGCGCCTGGTGCTCCCGATTGGAGAATTCCTAATTCGATTTGGGAAGGTTTTTGGCACAAGATTCCTATTTGGAATAGGTCTTAATTGTGTATAAAAACCCCAATTCGGCCAGACCATATGGACAAGTGCTTTTGTGAGTCTCAAAGTGTTTGAGAGAGATTTTATTTTGTTCTAAGATATCATTGATTGAGGAACAAAATAATTCACAAACAAATTCCATATAGTTCTTTATTATATTGTGAAAGTGTGTTTCATAATATTGGTCTAGCAACCAAGATCAAAGAAGCTCCTTTGATATTCGTTCAAAGTGTGGATACCGCTAGAGGGTGAAAATCATCATCTTCAAAGTTCGTGTTCAAGCTTTGTGATCGTGATCAAGTCTTCAAGTTTCTCCACCAAGACCAAAGAGAAAAATTCATAGCCATCAAGGGTTAGTTATTCCTCTATTCATCATGTTGTATTTGATCTAATCATATGAACGGATCCATGGCTTTGGGTTTCTTAAAATTTTAATTGCTAAATTCCGCTGCGCATGTTTGATCGAAACCCAACAGTCCTACCTCTAGGCAACCAAGAAAAATGTCCCTTACCTAACACCTTGGTCTCAATGGCTCGTAGCCTCATTCTATCCTAAATTAGGATAAGCGGAACCCAGATCATGTTTCCCATATTAGAAACTCCCCGAGAGTCCATCTCCTTTGCGTCTCCCTAAAGGTCCTTTGCCCTTGTGACTCACCAAAGAGTCCCTTGTGACTCCCCGAGAGTCTATCACCTTTGTGACTCCCCGAGAGTCCGTCACCCTTGTGACTCCCCGAGAGTCTATCACCTTTGTGACTCCCCGAGAGTCTGTCACCCTTGTGACTCCCCGAGAGTCTATCACCTTTGTGACTCCCCGAGAGTCCGTCACCCTTGTGACTCCCCGAGAGTCTATCACATTTGTGACTCCCCGAGAGTCCGTCACCCTTGTGACTCCCCGAGAGTCTATCACCTTTATGACTCCCCAAGAGTTCATCCCGTTTGCGACTTCATAACAATCCATCATCTTTGCCTCCACATGCAAAATTTCAGTTTTACCCCTAGTACATTCCCCTCTGATTCATTTTAGGTGCCCTTAGCACTATTTTGACTGATGTTCGTTATCTTTGGGTACGGGAAGCCTCTTAAAGTTTCCATTCTTCACCGAATATTTGCTTAGGATCCGTACGGTTGCAGAGACCTCGGTGCCTCTATGACATACGCATCCTAGATCGATCGCGATTGGCAGAAGCCTCGGCATTTCTGTTTGCGAGAGATCCAGCATCTATTATTTTAGCATTTCCTAATATTTGCTTAGGATTCGTACGGTTGCAGAGACCTCGGCGCCTCTATGACATACGCATCCTAGATCGATCGCGATTAGCAGAAGCCTCGACGTTTCTGTTTGCGAGAGATCCAGCATCTGTTATTTTAGCATTTCCTAATATTTGCTTAGGATTCGTACGGTTGCAGAGACCTCGGCGCCACTATGACATACGCATCCTAGATCGATCGCGATTGGCAGAAGCCTCGGCGTTTCTGTTTGCGAGAGATCCAGCATCTATTATTTTAGCATTTCCTAATATTTGCTTAGGATTCGTACAGTTGCAGAGACCTTGGCGCCTCTATGACATACGCATCCTAAATCGATCGCGATTGGCAGAAGCCTCGGCGTTTCTGTTTGTGAGAGATCCAGCATCTGTTATTTTAGCATTTCCAAATATTTGCTTAGGGTTCGTAAGATTACAGAGACTTCGGCGCCTCTATGACATACGTATCCTTGATCGATCGTGGTTGGCAGAAGCCTCGGCGTTTCTGTTTACGAGAGATCCGGCATCTATTATTAGGATTTACATGATCGTAGAGACTTCGGCGCCTCTATGACATACGTATCCTTGATCGATCGTGGTTGGCAGAAGCCTCGGCGTTTCTGTTTACGAGAGATCCGGCATCTATTATTAGGATTCGTATGGTTGTAGAGACTTCGGCGCCTCTATGACATACGTATCCTTGATCGATCGTGGTTGGCAGAAGCCTCGGCGTTTCTGTTCGCGAGAGATCCAGCATCTATTACTTTAGCGCGATCGACAGGAGCCCTGGCGATCCTGATTGCGTTTACCATTCCATCTTGGGATTATTTAGACAACGTAGTCTTTATTTTTCCCAAATAACTTCATTACTTATGAATGTTCGTTCTTCATACAAGATAGTATCCGTAGGTTTATTATCCGCAGCAGAAGTTCGATGTCTCATCTTTCCCCAATATCTCTGAACTACGACCGGCTTGATTCCTCGGAGGATACGTAGGAAACCTGAAAAGGTCCAGCCACCCGACCGACGCGGTCATCTCTCATCCCCAGCAGGTGCATTTTCCCCAGCAGAAGACGTTGCTCCCTATCAGAGGACAATCAGTCCCAATTTCCCATCAGATTTGAACTACGTTTGGCTTGATTCCCCCGCGGATACGTAGGTCGCCTGTCCCTTACCTTTCATCTGTTTTGAAACTCATGTTTCAGACGGATCCTTCTTTTATCGTCGACTCCACATTGCCTTGCAAGAAGCGTCGCCGAGGGGCTACTGTTAGTACCCGATCTGAAAATGAGTTTATTAGGGCTTTCCCAAAAATACAAGGACTTTATAAAAATTAGAAACCTTGCAAAGACTTGTCCCGGATTCCCAAAATATCTCATTTATGACAAAATCTATCAAAATAGGTAGTAAATGGTTTCCTTAAAACCATGCAGAAACCCTAGCTTAAGAATCAAGTCAGCCAGCAGAATTGGCCACGCGGCCAACCTTGCTACGCGTCGACCTTGGCCATGCGGCCACTCTTGTCGCCTGCTTCAATCATGGCCAGGCGGCCACCTTTGTCCCAGATAATCTCAGCCATCAGATCTTCCCCTCAGTTTACTATATAAACCAATCCCATGCTATTGGTTTAGGATCCGAATTTTAGAGCTTCCAAGTGACGATTTTGCTCCCAAATCAAGTCATTCAAGCCTCCAAAAACACTCTCAAGAATCCCAAGAAGATCCAAGGTTATTTCTTACCAACAAAGGTAAGTTTTCTAACTTTTTCTTCATGTTCTTGCCATATTATTAATTTAGATCCATAATATTCATATTCTTAATATGTTTATTCATGTGTTCTTCATAATATTCATGTTCCTAACATCTTTATTCATATTTTCTTCATGACATTCATATGTTCATAATATGTTCTTCGCATGTTCATCATATTCTTAGGTTAAAACCTTATTTATGCTATATTTAGGGTTATGATCTTCATGTTAACATGTTATTTCATAGACAATGATGATCTAGGGTTCATCAACCCAAGGATGATCTAGGAACTACTTCTAAACCCTAATCTTTAGGTAATTCCCCCCTCATTATGCATGATCCCGATTCTTTTGCCTATTCTAAATTCTTCTCGAACTACGCTGACCTGAGCTTCTCACATTGAGAGGAACGTAGGCAATCTTCGGATCCGGTCTCAATCACTAACACACTACATACACCGCATCATGATAGAAAGACCGATCAATTCGGGCAATAGGAGTGATAACGTAAATATTCTTCTCTTGTTGTAATTTGACCCCCGAACCCATTAAACATGCTTTTTCTCAATGTTTTGGCTATAACTAAAACGGCGTGGCGACTCTCATAATTTTAATGTTGCAATGAATATTCTCAAATTCAAACACACGTATTCACACATGCCCAAATGCCTTAGCCTCTGACCCCTCGGTGTCATACCCAAATGCCTTAGCCTCTGACCCCTTGTTGTCATGCCCAAATGCCTTAGCCTCTGACCACTTGGTGTCATGCTCAAATGCCTTAGCCTCTGACCCCTTAGTGTCATGCCCAAATGCCTTAACCTCTGACCCCTTGGTGTCATGCCCAAATACCTTAGCCTCTGACCCCTTGGTGTCATGCCTTCACCTCTGACCGAATGAGTGTCATGCCCGAACCTTCGCCTCTGACCGAATGAGTGTCATGCCTGAGTTTCCCACCCGACCTCGACGGTCATCAATAGGTTTGAGTAGCCTTAAATCTCTCACCCCGAACTACGTTAGGCTTGATTCCCCACGAACGGGATACGTAGGAATCCTACACCACTAGGACCAGCCAAAATCGGTTAAAGCCGTCGTCCCGTCAGATTGGGATGCTTATTTTTATCGACAACCCCGCTCCTTCGAAGCGACGTTGCCGAGGGGCTCTGTAAGTACCCCAATATGAAACCGACCTATCTTAGAGGTAGCCTTAGCACCGTTTCAGGGATAAGCTGATAGGCTAGGACCTCCCTAGGATAAACTATAAATTCCAGGACTACTCTGGTATAAAATCGGAAAAATCCAGAAGCTCGCCAGGCTGAGCCGTACGGATGATTTGGGAACTAGAGGGGCCTAGCCGTACGGCTGGTTTGGGCGCCCTCAGTCCCTATAAATAGAACCCCTTGCTGATCATTTTAGGGGGGGGGGGAAATACACATTAGAAAGGTCACTCTGCTGGAATTGCCATAGAGAAAGAGTGAGAGTGATCACATACAAAAAAGGAGAGAAGAAAGGAAGATTGGCCTTAACCATCATAGGTAAAGCCACCTCCCCCTCCTTTCTCTTCATCTTACTCCTATTTTCTTTCTTGTATCTTGGTTATACATGTATTTACTATTCATTCATGCAAAGACTTGTCCATTTCAAGCACTATATATATCTATCTATTACATTACTATCTTGTCCAAGCTATGAGAAGTTCAAAGGTTCCCTCCATACCTTGTATGGAAGAGGTTCTAAACCTAGAAACTCATAGACTTGTTGATTGTCATTTATATTCTTTATTTATTTAAATGTTGTGCTTGTTTGGCCATGATAATCATGAGGATGGTGGAACCTTAGTGTCCATCATTTTCCTCTTTGATTTAGCCTCAAAATCCCACTTTTGGGTCATAAAGATCCAATCTTTATGTGTTATTTTGACTCTTGGAAGGATTTTAAGTCATAAGATGTCATCTTGGTGATAAAGTTCCAATCTTTATTCACCAAATGACCAACTTTGGTCCAAAGGGGACATTCATCAACTCTCTTGATTTTCTCCTATGATTGCTTATGATCACACCCAAATACTTGTCTTTGGGGACCAAGTGATGATCATTTAGCATAGGAATGATGTTATAAAACTTGTACAATGATTTCTTGCAAACTGGGATCACAAACAGTTTGTCCAGCTTCAGACAGAATACCCTGTTTCTGTTCTGAACTGGACTGTTCATGAGCAAACTGTAAAACCCCAGGATCGCCTCCTCCAGCTGTACGGCTACTTTAGGTAGAAAGGCAAAATTGTCTGTTTTGCCCTCTGACCTTTATCTTATCACTCAAGGCCCCCTTTTCAGCCGAGTTTCTCAAATAAAATCAATAACAGAATGTTTTCCGTTAAATACACACACACACATATGCATATTTTAACTAACTTAGGGAGACTCGGCTTTGTCCGAGGCAACTTGAGAAGACGTAAAAACTCCTCCCAAGTTGTAACCTGACCTCCGAACCTTTGAACTCAAACCTTTGTCATTTTGTTGGGTTTAAAATTAACAAAATGTGGCGACTCCGTTAAATTTGACCGGTTCCCGTGTTTGGCATTTTGTCCTCGTGCGAACCTCGCGTGTTTCGCCCCCGAGGACGGGATCCTTACACAGGTGACTGATGTGGTACATAACTTCATCAAACTCCTTTCGAGGAACCTTGGTGACATGCGTGTGACCAACCAACCGTTTTGCAAGTGCTCTAAGTTCATCATCAGCGACGGTTGTGGCATAGACAACACCAGCAGTCTTTTTAATCCCTAAAACTTCACTAATATTAACGACATCCAAAGTCATTTCAATCCCCTCAACTTCTGCATGAATGAACTTCACCATCTTTCCAGATTTGCTTCAACCGGTCTCTTCTGTAGCGGTCGCGAAGAATTGATCAACTAACGCTGGAACATGGAAATCTTGATCAAGAGAGAAGAACGGCAGTATCCCAGTCTTCTCAAACGGTTTGATTAGGTTTCTGCCTATAGCATACTCTTCCAAATCTTTGAGGTCCATCAGAAGACCAGGAAAGAAATGTTTGGTATTCTGAAAAAAATTGAGGAGTTAGAACGAGAATAAAACTATGCGGTCACTTGCTAGATGGTGCGGCAAGCGACCAACGGCAAGGTATACGGTAAGATAGATGCGGCAAGGGTGAACTGTCATGCGGTAAGGAGATTACGGTAAGCAAGCGTTTAAGGAGTCACTGCAAGAATATCACGGTAATGATCATGCAGTCGACATACTTAAAAAAAAAAAACCATAAACAACGAAATTTGAAAGAAATGAAATTCAGAGAATCAAAACACACACAAACACCTTTTGAGTGTGTGTGAAAAAACAAATGGATCTGTAGACACCCCGCCTTGGACCGCTCACCCCGATTGCACATTTGATTTTGTGTTTCTCCCCATTTTAAGTGTTTCTCGTTAGTTTATGTCTCTTCCGTTAAGTTCCTGACTGACTTCGTTAAGTCCAGGGACTAAACTGAATGACAGGGCTGACTTTCTAGTCCATTCTGTCAAAATTGCCTTCTCTGAGTCGCGCGCCTCCGACAGGAGGAGCCAGGCGCGCGCGCCTCCCGCCCCCAAAGCAGGAAACGCGCGCCTTTGGGCGTCAGTTACAGATTTTTGGCCAGGATTCCCTCCCTTGCTCAATTTACAGGATTTTGCCCGGGAAGGATTTCTTGGTGACTGAGTTTTGGCACCAAAAACACCCCTCTTTCACCTATAAAAACCTCTCTTTTCCTCCATTTTGAAGGATCGAAAAATCATCGGAAAAACCCAATCAAAAAGATCGAAAACTAGACAAAAAATCACTTTCTAAAGGTTCTCCAAGGATCTTATTAAGCAACATTTGAAGTTCTTCAAATTGTAGGTAAAAGTCCATCTTTTCCTTTCTTTTCTACTTCATCTCCTCTCTCTCTTTTTACTTTAATCAAATGTGCAATCACCCAAATCATTTTGGGACATGACTCTAATGATCACCTCATCTCATTGAGGTTGGTTAAGGAGTTATCTCCTACATTCCAAATCCTATTTTAAATCCCCCCTTTTCATGACTTAAAGAAGAAGAAGAAGAACATTTTCATTCATGTAGAATTTGATCAAGCAAGACCAACTTTAGTTGGGCGAGATGGGTGTTTCGGTACTTCCCATCTCGTAATCTAACCCACGAACCTCAAAACAAAGAATCTCTGTTTTCGTAATCAAACTTAGGCTACAATCTATAGGTTTTTCTTATGTTCCTCAAAACATAGGTGGCGACTCTAAAAACAAGTTAGACATCCTCGAAAATAAAAATCCGTCCCCAAAAGTGGTTATTTTGGACGAAAATAAAAATCCGTCCCCGCATGTATGCTTTACTACATTAATTTAGTTTAATCCCGATACATGTAGGATTCACAAGCGCGATGGAATCCGATGAGTATATGGGACTGCGAGATGGTCTATATACTAGTGTGACGATTCCATTATTTTCTTAGAAACCCCAAAAGGGATTCATTCCCTCCGACTTATAAAAAAAAAAAAAAAAAAAAAAAAGTCTTTTCTTATGTGGTTCGAGTCGTGTGCCCAACTGTGTGTTCTAAGCCTCTTCATGGACCGCAAGTGTTACTCAAGACTGACAAGGGCCTCTTCTGCAATATAGGTTCAATTGGTACTTACAAAGTCTACCGGGATTCAGCAAATCGGTTAGTCCGTGAAGAGATCACTCCAACAGCTCCAACGTCAACCATGACCTGCAGCAGCAACACCATGTCTCTCGAACAGCTCTCAACTATGGTCCAACTCCTCCAAGAGCAAGTCTCCGCCCTTAACAAAGAGGCACAAAGCAAAGACGACATTTGGCAATCCCACCTCGACAGCCAAAGGGAGGCCCACGAGGCCGAAATGGAACTAATGAAAGAAAAGCTCACCAACCTTGCCAAGGGAAAGAACAAGAACAATGATGATGAATCCGAATGGACCGAGGGTTTGTTCAAGAGTCCTTATGTCAACACCCGCACCAAGAAGATGGGGGAACCAAGTTCCGAGAACAATGAGCCCAAAATGGTGGATTCTATCATGGCCTACATCGACCAAAAATTCAACGGGCTCAACATGGGGAAAGGCTCCGACACAAGCCTTTATCAATCATCCATCCTCATGAGTACTATGGCCGCTCTTCCCGATAAGTTCAAGATGCCCGACATAAGCAAATTCAAGGGCAACTCTTGTCCTATGGCTCACATTGAGACTTATATTTGGGCAATGGTTCTAAAGAAGGTCTCCACCAAGGTGATGGCTCAATGCTTTCCTGTCACTCTCGAGGGGCGGCAAAAGATTGGTATGCTACTCTCCCGCTCACTGTCCGTCTTGATTGGGACTCCGCCATGCTTGCCTTCAAGAACCAATACCAAGGCAACACCACTCACCGGCCCACAAGGAAAGAGCTAGAGAACACTACTCAACGAGACAATGAGTCCTTCATCGACTTCACAAGGAGATGGAATGACAAACTCTCTGAAATTGTTGAGAGGCCGAACACAAAAGAGCAAATGGACATATTTCTCAAGTGTCTCAAGATTGATCTCCGCACTCACCTAAGTGGGGCTTGCTACTCCGACTTCTCCCAAATGTATGAGGCGGGGGTACGCATGGATGACTTGCTCAAGGAGATTAAGAAGACCACTCCTACTTACCGCTACAAGGTCGCTTCCAACTCCACAAAAGAGGCCTCGGTCAACGCCGTCGCTATTGACAAGGGGAATTACAAAAAGTTCCTCCACCTCAAGGGAAGAAGTCCCGAAGTGACCATGTCTACACGCCTCTCCAAGGCATGACTCAAACCGAAGTGTTCGAGGTCCTCAAGGCAAAGGGTCAAGTCACACCCGTGCAAGGGTACCAACCCAAGACGATCCTCTCCAATCATGCTCACCACAAATATTGTGGCTACCACCAATATAGTGGCCACACCACCGAGGAATGCTTCGTTCTCCGCAATGTCATTCAAGATCTCATAGATAAGAAAGAATTTGTAGTGACTAATGACGAGCATGTCAATGTAATAGAGATAGGAGAACTCGAGGGGACCACCCATTCAATCCCAATTGTGAATGGGGGCCCCAATGTTATGAATAAACTTGACAATTCTTGTTATGTTGTGACTTACGATGAGGTAATGAGGGAAGTACTAGAGAATAGGAAAAGAAGCAAGATGGAACGTCAACATGCTAACTCGATCCGGTCGAGTCATAGCAAGCAACCCTTCCACTTCCGCACCGAGCTCCTCTTCTCAAAAGCCGCAAGCTCACAACGCTCCCGAAGATCCTCTACTTGTCCAACTCAAGAAAACTCAAGCCAACATCTCTATTTGGGACCTCATTGCATCCTCAAAGAAACACCGAGATCTTATTATCCGCAATCTCGATGATACATCAGTCTCTCCCGATACTACTCCCGAGGACCTCACAGCAATGATTGGTCACATTCATTTTAGCAACGTCATCACCTTTGCCGATATGGACCTTCCACCGTTTGGTTCCGACCACAACGAAGCTATTTACCTCAAGGTACGAGCAAGGGGGAGGCCCGTCTCAAGAGTCTTAGTGGATGGGTTCCGCGCTCAATCTCATGCCTGGTAGAATCATGGGCATACTGGGGCTTAAGGATTCTGATTTGAAGCCTTCTACTCAAGTAATCCGAGGTTATGACAGCACCGCCCGTACAGTCATGGGTACCTTTTGCTACACAGTCATGCCATTTGGGTTAAGAAATGCTGGGGCTTCCTACCAAAGAGACGTGACAGACTTGTTCCACGATATGATTCACAAAGAAATCGAGGTCTATGTGGACGACATGATCATTCACTCCAAAGGAACCGATGGTCAACACCTAATCGATCTCCGCAAGTTCTTCAAAAGGCTTCGTCAACACAAGATGAGGCTCAACCCTGCAAAGTGCACATTCGGGGTTATCCGAGGCAAAGTTCTTGGTTATATGGTCACTGAAAGGGGAATCGAAGTAGACCCCTCCAAAATCAAGGCAATCATTGACATGCTCCTCCAAATACGCAGAAAGAAATTAAAGGTTTCATGGGAAGACTACAATACATCAGTCGGTTTGTGCACCAACTCACTTCCATGTGCGAGCCAATCTTCAAGCTACTCAAGAAGAATGTGGCTCTAGAATGGACCGACGCGTGCCAAGAAGCCTTCGATCAAGTAAAGCATTACTTGACGTGCCCTCCTGTTCTAGTTCCGCCGCACAAGGAGAAACCTCTGTTACTTTATCTCACTGTCAATGATGAAGCCCTAGGGGCTATGTTAGCACAAGAGCAACGAGAGTCCACAAAGGAGAACGCCATTTACTTTGTCAGTTGCCGATTCCAAGGAGGCGAAAAGAACTACTCTGTCTTAGAGAAGTCATGTGCATCATTAGTTTGGGTCACTCAAAAGCTCAAACACTATATGGAAGCTTTTTCGATCAAGCTAGTAGCAAAGGTGGACCCGCTCCGCTACATCTTCAAGAAGCCTTTCATGTCAACAAGAATATCCAAATGGTACTTCATGCTCGCCGGCTATGATATCACTTACGTCGTCCTAAAAATCCGTCAGGGGGAAAGTGTTCAGTGACCAGCTTGCCGAATTCCCGTGTGACGAAGTGAAGGGGGAAGATGCACAGTTCCCCGACGAGAATTTATTTGTACTGCACCGAGGAAAACAAGTGGCAACTTTTTTTCGATGGCACCGCCAATAAACACGGTTTTGGTATAGGGGTATTGCTTGTCGATCCAAAAGACATCTACACTCCCATTGCCATACGCCTGGAATTCGAAGCTACCAACAACATTGCCGAGTACGAAGCATGCATGGCAGGGCTCGAAGCAGCTCTCGAAAGAAACGTCACGGAACTAGAAGTGTTCGGCGACTCTTTGCTCCTTATCAATCAGCAATCGGGTAAATGGCGAACCCAAGACCCGACTCTCCAACAGTATGGTCAGCACCTTGATGAACTGGTTGAACAATTCCAAGAGATCACTTTCAACTACCTGCCAAGGGATAAGAATCGCTTCGCCGATGCACTGGCCACTATAGCTTCATTAGTTGAAATGCCCAAAGGGAAAATGGTGAAGCCTTTCAAAATTGCTCGAAGGAACAGTCCGGCATATTGCATGAGTATCGAGATCAACGAGGTTCAAACAAACTCTCCGTGGTATTCGGATATCATGAACTTCCTCAAAGACGGCACTTATCCCGAGAACATCAATAAGAAGTCTCAAGCAGCTCTGCAAAGGTTAGCCTCTCGGTACGTACTGATTGGGGACCGAGTCTATAAAAGGCACCACGACGGGATCAATCTCCTATGCGCCAATGAGACCGAAGCTCAAGAGATAATGTGTGAAGTGCACGAACGAGAATGTGGACCCCACATGAATGGGTTTATGCTAGTCAAGAAGATACTTCGAATTGGTTACTATGGAGCACTATGGAACGAGACTGTATCGAGAAAGTCAAAAGGTGTGCCAAGTGCCAATTCCACGCTAATCTGCAACATGCTCCACCCTCACACTTTACAACATGGTCACACCTTGGCCTTTCTCTTGTTGGGGGATAGACATCATCGGTAAAGTTCATCCTGCCGGGAGCAATGGGCAGCCATTCGTCCTAGTGGCAGTCGACTACTTCACAAAGTGGGTCGAAGCAAAAGCCTATCGAACCCTCAACGGCAAAAAAAAGTGGCCGAATTTGTAAAGATTAATATCATGTGCCGATACGGCGTGCCTCATGAAATCATTTCCGACAACGGCTCTCACTTCGAGAAGGAAATGGATGTACTTTGGTGGAATACAAGATCACCAAGCACAAGTCATCTCCTTACCGGCCCCAAGCAAATGGTGCAGTCGAAGCAGCAAATAAGACCATCGAGACCATCGTCAAGAAAATGGCCTCAACAGGAAGGGATTGGCCGGAGAAGCTACCATTAGCATTGTGGGGCTACCGCAAATCAATACGATCCGCAACAGGAGAAACTCCTTATGCATTGGTCTATGGTTCTGAAGCCGTACTCCCTATCGAACTTGAAGTCCCATCTCTACGGGTCCTCCTCGAGAATCAAGTCAACGAGGTCAACTGGATGCAAAGTCGATACGAACAGCTAGCCTTACTCGACGAGAAAAGGTTAAAAGCACTCGAATGCACGAGGGCATATCAGCAAAGGATGGGCAAGAGCTTTCAACAAAAAGTGAAGCCTCGAAACATCAATGTGGAGATTTGGTCTTAAGACAACATCCTCCTAATGCCATGAATCCCCTGGGGAAATGGGGACCCCGATGGATCGGTCCGTACTGGTCAAAAGAGATACTAAGCGGTGGTGCAGTCCGGCTCGTGGATTTAGATGGTGACCAGCTGCCAAAGGAGGTCAACCTCGACAAGCCCAAGAGGTTCTACGCTTATAAACAAAGACCATATAAAAAAAATAAAAAAAAAATAAATAAATCGCTCGCTAGGTTGAAACCCGCAAGGGCGGCCTAGGCAAAAATTAGAGCACGTGCAAAAAAGAAGCCCGCTAGATTGAAAACCCGCAAGGGCGGTCTAGGCAAAAAACAGGGTGCACAACAAAAAAAAAAAAAAAAAAAAAAAAAAAAGGTCTTTGTTTATTTGAACTACGAAGACCTGAGCCTCCCAACTGGAGGAACGTAGGCAACCTTCGGGTGCGGTCTAAAACATATCAAAATACCCAATTCACTTCAAATAACAAAATGCAATTTTCTATTCATTCAATGAATTATTCAAACCATTACAACGGATTTATTGAGCAACAAAAGACATCAAAATATTAAATCCTAAAACAAAGTGGTCTAATTGCAATCTCTTAGGGTACTAAGAAAAATCCAATTTTCTCTTAGCTTTCGAAGAACCACCCGATCGTCTCTCAATCCTTTTCTTCTTGGGTAACAAAGGAGCACTAATACGCACCGAAACCTTCTGTGCTGCAACACGTCTCCTAGAATAAAAGTCATCCAAAGGAGTACCGAAAGGGTCAGCGAGAATGTTACTCGAATCAGCAGCAGCCTCCCTATATCTCAAAGTGCTGCTAGGCTCAAAACCCTGTCCCAACAACTCGGCACGAAGCACATCAACCCAAGTGATGCCACGGTAAAGGGTGCCAAATAAATAATCCAAGTAGCTCTCGGGAAGGAAGACACTCCCCCGATGCAGATGAGCGAAAGCCCAACGATTGCGGTCATCTCCCCAAGCCGACTGAAGCTCACTCGAGAAGTCAGGACCCATGTAAGCAACTGGACGAAGCATTCCATCCCTCGGAAAGGAATTGTCTGTTGGCGACCGAACTGCCGCAGAACCCGCTCTGGCTGGTAAAATGAAGAATCTCTCAAACCGGGTACAACCACGTGCTGAAAACCAAGAGTCCATTCCACAAAAGGACGAAGATCCCAAGAAGGAGGACACCACTCAATATCAACGGTCGCCCGAGAGGCAAAGAATTTCTTCCAATCATCTTCAGATAAATCCCGGATCAACAACTTCCTCCTATGAACAGCAAAAGGAGACAAATCACCATCCGGAGAATAAATTCTGAAGTGTTCTCGGAGCCATATGGTCAAGAGCAAAGGGCTTCCCCGACACATCTTGCCCGTCCTATGTAACTCATCAAGGCCGTGCAACGTCTCCCCTACAATAAGAGTGATTACACTAAGTTGCTGCTCCTTAGCTTGCAAAATAATCTCAGCCAACTGCACGTCCGCAGTCCCGAAAGGTGTAGCAAACAGTACTTCGCTGAAGAGACAAACGCCATGGCATTCCTTTTGAAAGATTGAACCATCGGGTCCTCCGAGTGTAAACTGAAGAACATCGGCAATTCAGTTATGTCAATCACGGTACCATGCAACATCTTCCTTACGTCCTCAACAGGGAGATTCAGTACCCCAACCCAAGAGCCGATGGCACCGCGGTGATATTTAGGGACGGCAATCCGACCGGCCAAAGGCATGCCAAGGATGGCCCCGAAATCGTCAACAGTCGGCACCATTTCATTAGCTGAAAGGTTGAAGGTATGGCTGTCGCAATCCCAGAAAGCCGCGGCAGCTCTCAACAAATCCCAATCCGGCTTCAACGTCCGCAAGGTGAAAAGAATTCGGAACCCGAAATCTTTAATGAAGGCCTTCTTGGGATGGGTCTTGAAAGAATACACAAAAGTGCCCAAGTCCTTTTCATACGCACTAACGACCTTGGCATCAAGGGCAAAAGAATTGGAAGCCATGGAAAATGTTGATCACAAGCGAAGTTAAGCAATAATATGATGTTCAAAAATGGCAGAAAGGAGCTGTGAGAATCAAGTGGTCGAACAGAAGATGATATTATAGCTGTTGGGGGCTCTTTTGGTCAGCAAATGTCAAGCCCGGAATTCCGCCTCCCAGACGCGCGCGCCACCCGCCAGCGGTCTGAAGTGCGCGCGCGTCCCAAGCCTACATATGAAGGCGCGCGCCTCCCAGGTCTAAATCGCTTCAAGAAAAGGGCCTTGTCAGAGATCTCCAGCCTATATCAAGACACTGTCCCGATCCTCAGACACCCAGTTGGGCACACCTTTTTCTGGTCCGCCCTTAAGGCATGTCAAAAATCGAAAGTAGGATAGAAACTCCCACTCAAAAGTAGGCTGTCCTCTTCAAAATTCCGAACTCCCTAAGTTCTGTCACGGGTGCCACACCCCCCTCAAGAGTCAATCTCAACATTTCATCCCAGCAGGAACATTTTTCTGGTCGCGGTCAACTGTGCCCGTACCCCACAATTCAAAAAGTCAAGTGTGACTCCAAATGGCACGAGACTTCAAAGCAATATTTCATCAAACGGATTCACTAACGGATTCGTCAACAAGGGTTCACCAACGGACTCACCCAAGGGATTCACTAACGGATTCATCAAACGGATTCACTAACGGATTCGTCAACAAGGGTTCACTAACGGACTCATCCAAGGGATTCACTAACGGATTCATCAAACGGATTCACTAACGGATTCGTCAACAAGGGTTCACCAACGGACTCATCCATGGATTCACTAACGGATTCATCAAACGGATTCACTAACGGATTCGTCAACAAGGGTTCACCAACGGACTCATCCAAGGGATTCACTAACGGATTCATCAAACGGATTCACCAACGGATTCGACAACAAGGGTTCACCAACGGACTCATCCAAGGGATTCACTAACGGATTCATCAAACGGATTCACAACGGATTCGTCAACAAGGGTTCACCAACGGACTCATCCAAGGGATTCACTAACGGATTCATCAAACGGATTCACTAACGGATTCGTCAACAAGGGTTCACCAACGGACTCATCCAAGGGATTCACTAACGGAATCATCAAACGGATTCACCAACGGATTCGCCAACAAGGGTTCACCAACGGACTCATCCAAAGGATTCACTAACGGATTCATCAAACGGATTCACCAACGGATTCGTCAACAAGGGTTCACCAACGGACTCATCCAAGGGATTCACTAACGGATTCATCAAACGGATTCACCAACGGATTCGTCAACAAGGGTTCACCAACGGACTCATCCAAGGGATTCACTAACGGATTCGTCAACAAGGGTTCACTAACCGACTCATCCAAGGGATTCACTAACGGATTCATCAAACGGATTCACCAACGGATTCGTCAACAAGGGTTCACCAACGGACTCATCCAAAGGATTCACTAACGGATTCATCAAACGGATTCACCAACAGATTCGTCAACAAGGGTTCACCAACGGACTCATCCAAGGGATTCACTAACGGATTCATCAAACCGGTTCACTAACGGCCTCATTCAAAACATTCAGCCGGCAGGTTCACCTAACGGATCATGCCACCCCCTCTATCAACAAAAGCCGCTCACACAGGGAGCGCACCACTATCTCTCGCAATTTCAAATTCTTGCTTTCATCGAGTCTTTGCTTTTTCTTGGTGATGTCCTCGGCGGGTGTTTTTAACTTTCGTCGACGCGTTTTGCTTTGCAGTCCACGTCGCCGAGGGGCTCTGTAGACACCCCGCCTTGGACCGCTCACCCCGATTGCACATTTGATTTTGTGTTTCTCCCCATTTTAAGTGTTTCTCGTTAGTTTCTGTCACTTCCGTTAAGTTCCTGACTGACTTCGTTAAGTCCAGGGACTAAACTGAATGACAGGGCTGACTTTCTAGTCCATTCTGTCAAAATTTCCTTCTCTGAGTCGCGCGCCTCCGACAGGAGGAGCCAGGCGTGCGCGCCTCCCGCCCCTAAAGCAGGAAGCGCGCGCCTCTGGGCGTCAGTTATAGATTTCTGGCCAGGATTCTCTCCCTTGCTCAATTTATAGGATTTTGCCCGGGAAGGATTTCTTGGTGACTGAGTTTTGGCACCAAAAACACCCCTCTTTCACCTATAAAAACCTCTCTTTTCCTCCATTTTGAAGGATCGAAAAATCATCGGAAAAACCCAATCAAAAAGATCGAAAACTAGACAAAAAATCACTTTCTAAAGGTTCTCCAAGGATCTCATTAAGCAACATTTGAAGTTCTTCAAATTGTAGGTAAAAGTCTATATTTTCCTTTCTTTTCTACTTCATCTCCTCTCTCTCTTTTTACTTTAATCAAATGTGCAATCACCCAAATCATTTTGGGACATGACTCTAATGATCACCTCATCTCATTGAGGTTGGTTAAGGAGTTATCTCCTACATTCCAAATCCTATTTTAAATCCCCCCTTTTCATGACTTAAAGAAGAAGAAGAAGAACATTTTCATTCATGTAGAATTTGATCAAGCAAGACAAACTTTAGTTGGGCGAGATGGGTGTTTCGGTACTTCCCATCTCGTAATCTAACCCCCGAACCTCAAAACAAAGAATCTCTGTTTTCGTAATCAAACTTAGGCTACAATCTATAGGTTTTTCTTATGTTCCTCAAAACATAGGTGGCGACTCTAAAAACAAGTTAGACATCCTAGAATAATTCACCGCTCTAGCCAAGCTGTGGTTCCTCGGGGTATCTACAGGATCAAAAAGTAAGAGTCCAATAACACCAAGAACATTCGCATGAACATGAAGAGAGTTACTGTAGCTAAACCTAGAAACGTGCAAACAGTGCCAAAATTTGAAAAAAATTATATACTTTGTCTCGAAAAGCCCGATTAAACACGAAAATAGGATCAATTTCATCAAAAGATCAACGAAAAGCCCAGAAATCGAAGAGAATTAAGAGAGAGGGCCGAAAGGTCCGAAAACCCAGGTGGGTAAAAAAAAAAAAAAAAAAACTATCCATAGAAACATGATAATACACACATTGGCAGTAAAGGGATGAATTATAACATGAATCAAGTAATATCTAGGCAAAGGAATCATCAAAATCCATGATAATGGAAAGAATATGAAAAGTTTTTATCAAACCCACCAAGAACACAAATAATTCGAAAAAATCCAACAAATATAGATAGATTAAGGTCAGAAATCATACCATTTGAGATATCTTAAATGTAGGAATGAGAGTGGATGATTTCTTGGATGATTTTTCGGTTGGTGCCATTAATTTATATAGAGAATTGGATAGAGAAACAGACAAATAGCGCAGAAGAGAGAGAGTTTAGAGAGAGAAAGAAAGTAGAGAGAGAAAGTGACAGAGAGAGTGGGAAGAGGGATAGTGGGAATGGAGTATATGGGCGGTTATGGGAAGTGGAGAAGTGGAAAAGTGGAGGGTTACCTCTGCAGATCAGAAAAGAGTCCTTTTGTTTCTAAGTGAGAACCAATGACGGCGGAGCAAGAATATAATAATGATTTGAATTAAATAAAAGCGAGGGAAAAATGAAAATTACCTTAATACCCTTGAAGTCAAATCATCATAACTCCTAAATATCTAAAGTTAGAATACTTACCTGGAATCCATTTGTGCGGTAAGAAGATAGTGTAGGTTACTGTTTTTGCGGTTGCCAACTTTTTGGATTCGACTGTGATTAATGCGGTAAGGCTTCTTTAAAAACACTTAGTAGATTTTCATGCGGTCAAGACATCATGCGGTAGGCATGATTGGTAGTGCGGTCAATACTAAGCGGTCGACCACTGGCGGTCGACTGATGTGAAGGTAAACCAATTTTCAACTTTGCACCTACTTATTTAGAGAGACTTGGAGAAACCAAAATATTAGTACATAAATCATAAGGACAAGATATTAAATTTCTAGCATACCCATTTCTCCTCTGAGAAACCTAAATCTCTTGGAATCTAGAGCCTTGGTGAGAATGTCTGCAATTTGATTGTCAGTACTCACATACTCAAGATGGATATTACCTTTCTCCACATAATCCTTAAGAAAATGGTATTTGATATCAATATATTTGGTCTTCGAATGCATGACAGGGTTGTTAGACACAACAATGGTAGATGTATTATCACAATAAATTGGACAATTTTCTTCGTTGATTCCGTAGTCGACCAATTGTTGTTTCATCCAAAGCACTTGGCAGCAGCAGCTTCCAGCAGCTATATATACAACTTCAGTGGTAGACATGGAAACTGATGCTTGTTTCTTGCTAGCCCAAGAAACGAGTCGATTTCCAAGGAAATAACAAGTTCCACTTGTGCTTTTCCTGTCAATGGTACATGCTGCATAGTCTGCATCTGAGTAACCTATAAGATCAAAATTCGAATCTTTGGAATATCAAAGTCCAAGGTTAATAGTCCCAGATAAATAATGAATAATACGTTTTACAGCAATAAGATGTGCTTCTCGAGGATCCGCTTGATAGCGAGTACAAACACAAACACTAAACATGATATCGGGCCTACTAGCAATTAAGTATAGAAGAGAGTCAATCATACCTCGGTACAAGGTTTGATCAACCTTCTTACCTTTCAAGTCTTTATCCAACTTGTTACCAGCAGCCATAGAAGTGTCGTTTGCTTTTGCATTCTAAAGTCCAAATTTCTTTATGAGATCTTTTGTGTACTTTGCTTGGTTGAGGAAGATGCCTTCAGCACATTGTTTAATTTGTAGCCCAAGGAAGAATGTCAATTCTCCCATCATGCTCATCTCAAATTTGCTTTTCATGAGTTTCTCAAATCGCTTAAACAACAATTCGTTAGTAGAACCAAAGATAATATCATCGACATATATTTGAACAAGTAAAGTATGATCATGATATTTTGCAATGAATAAGTTGTGTCGATCTTACCACGCTTAAAACCTTTCTCTAGGAAAAATTTAGATAGAGTATCATACCATGCCCGTGGAGCTTGTTTGAGTCCATACAAAGCCTTTTGAAGTTTATAGACATGATGTGGAAATTTGGGATCTTCAAATCCGGGCGGTTGAGCGACATAGACAGTTTCTTGAAGTTCGCCATTTAGAAATGCACTCTTCACATCCATTTGGTAAAGCTTGAAACTTTTGTAAGAGGCATATGCTAAAAATATCCTTATAGCTTCAAGTCGTGCAACGGGAGCAAAAGTTTCGTCGTAATCAATGCCTTCTTCTTGTCTATATCCTTGTGCGACCAACCGAGCTTTGTTTCTTGTGATGGTTCCATTCTCATACATCTTATTTCTGAACACCCACTTTGTACCAATCACTCCTTGATCATTTGGTCATGGAACTAAGGTCCAAACCTTACATCTTTCAAATTGGTTGAGCTTTTCTTGCATGGCAACAACCCCACTTGAGTCTTGGAGTGCTTCATCAACTTTCTTGGGTTCAACTTGATATATGAATGCGGTAAGTGCATCATAATTTGATCTTCTTGTTCTAACACCAGAATGTAGGTCACCAATGATATTCTGAATTGGGTTATCTCTGACCTCGCATACTTCATGAGGTAAGTTTGGTTGAGTTGATGGTTGTTATAAATCTTCTAGCGGTACATCATTTGTGCCATCCCAATCATAGGTAAGTTGAGGGATTGGTTCTTCCACGTTGATGGGTGTTTCAACTTCAACTCCATTTGAGGTAGCAGGAGATGTGGTAGCTTCTGGTGCTTCATGAGAGGTAGGTGGAGGTGCAGTTGAGGTAGATGGAATTTCTTGAGTTGACTGATGTTGTGGTTGACTTGTACCTGTCTCATTAATCTCAAAAAAATCATCAGCAACATTTGGAGCCATATGTGGCTCAAGGAGAGAATGTTCATCAAAAGTTACATGGACAGATTCAATTATTTTAAAAGTGGTTTTATTAAATACACGAAAAGCTTTTGAGTGTTTAGCATACCCAACAAATATACCTTCATCGGCCTTAGGAGCAAATTTACCTCGATGTTCTTTACCGTTGTAGAGAATGTAACATTTGCATCCAAAAATCTTGAAGTAGGCAATGTTGGGGGTTCTTCCTCTCCAAAGTTTATAAGGTGTTTTGTTGTAGATCTTGTTGATGAGGGATCGATTTTGAGTGAAGCATGCTGTGTTGATGGCTTTAGCCCAAAAATATTAAGGTAGCTTCGATTCAACAATCATCATCTTTCCTGCCTCAATCAACGTTCTGTTCTTTCTTTCCACGACTCCATTCTGTTGTGGAACTCCAGCAGCTGAAAAGTTGTGGTCGATACCGTGGTCGTCACAGTATTGAACGATGCTGTTGTTTTTGAATTCTGTTCCGTTGTCGGATCGAACACTGACGATGTCGTCTTCTTTTTAGGTTTGGAGCTGTCTTAAGAGCACGGTCAAAATGTCATAACAATCGTCTTTGGAGATCATCATTTCGACCCATGTATATCTTGAATAATCATCTACCACAACTAATGTATATCTATTGCCTCCAATACTTACGGTAGTGACAGGTCCAAATATATCCATATGAAGTAGCTGCAAACATCTTGAAGTTGACGGAGTCGTCTTGCTGGAGAAAGACGCTTTTGGTTGTTTGCCTAGTTGACAAGCTGAGCACTTTTCATCGTGGTGATCAGCTACCTTGGGTAGACCACGAACTAGATTTTCTCTACCAATCTTGGAGAGATACTTGAAGTTCAAGTGACTGATTCTTTTATGCCAAAGCCAACTACTTTCGCTAATATTCTTTGCTACAAAACAGAGATTAGAAGAAATACAAGAAGAATTGAAATCAACAACGTAAACATTTTTCTTACGAATCCCTTTGAGCAAAGTGACGCCGGAGTTTCCATCCTTGATAAGACAATAAGTTGAAGTGAAGTGACATTGCAATCCTTTATCGCAAAATTGTGAGATTGAGAGAAGATTGTGTTTTAGACCGGTAACTAGAGAAACATCTTGGATTGTTATTTTTCCTTTTCTGATGACTCCATAACCGATGGTTTTTCCTTTGCTGTTGTCACCAAAAGTAATTGCTGGACCTTTTTCATTATGGACACTTTCCAATAGATTGATATCTCCAGTCATATGCCTTGAGCATCCACTGTCTAGATACCATAAACTTGTAGCTTCATTGGAGTGACCAGCCATAAAGCAGAGGACCTACAAAATAAACATTTAAGATCGATGTCCCCTTTATTATTTTGTTCCTAAAGATTAGCAGCTTTTGACAACCCACACTTACCTCACAGAAGGGGGTTTAAGCCTTCTGGGATTGGGTGTGAATCTTAAAAGACATTCAGCAGCCTTGTGACCATAATCATCACACACAGAACAATGGTGGAAGCCACCCAACTGAGGGTTAACAAACTTCGTTGAAGTCTTAAGCACAACATCATTTACTGGTATAGATGAGGTCTCCCTTACAAAATTTATCCTCTTGAACTTTGCTGCCTTGTCACTACTCACGGTCGTTGGTTTCCTTGCGGTCGCCAACTTCCTTGGTGCGGTCGCCTGACCTCGCGGTAAGTGAATGCGGTAAGGAGATTCAGCGACCTTGCTGGTACTTACCGCAACAGCAGGTTCATCCATGGCAACACCTTTCAACTTTTGTGCTTTGCCAGTTTGTTTTTTAGGGTAGACATAGTTGAACACTAGTTTTTCTTTGGTTCTTGTCCTTCACCCTTTGAAACATGATGTTTAGCCTTCGACTCTTCCAAAGTTTGCTGGGTAAATTTCTCATCTCATTCACAACAAGATGCACATTTAAACTTGTCACTAGTTTGGAATCCCAAGCCTTCTTTATCACCACTAGGATTTTGAGATTCTAGTATTTGTTCCATAGTGACATGAGAATTGGTCCACTCATTAGTGATCCGTTTAAGGTCGTTTATCTCAGCAACCAATTCATCGTTTTTAACTTTCAATATGGCATTTTGTTCTTTTAAGAAACGGTTTCGATCAGTAAGAAGAGTCATGCTCTTGATCTGCTCTTTAAGGAGGGTGAGTTCTGATCTTAATAGAGTTTTCTCCGTCTTAAGCTGGGAAATCTCTTCAGTTGAAAGTGCTAAAGCTTCCTTCATGCCAGAAAACTTACTAATTACCTGTTCAGCTTTCATAAACATCTTTTCTTGTTCGTCGAGGGAAATGTCAAACTTGACTTGTGGAGTGGTAAGCAGAACTTCCTTCACCTTGGGATTGTATTGATCCTTCTTTGCTGCACTTACATCACATCTAGAGAATAGAAGATCACCATTCTTTTGAACTGGAGTTAGGAATCCCTTTTCAGCAAGTTCATCGGCCGTATAGCTTATCCATTTAGGTTTTGCATTTAGTGAGTGACGATTTTCATTATCATCCTCATCATCAGAATGAACGACCAAACAAATGTGACCTTCTTCAGAATCCTCATCGCTTTCATCAGAATCTGACTCTATCCAGGTAGCTAACTCTTTTGTGGTAGTGTCCTCTTCAGCGACCATTCCCTTTTGCTTTGAATATCTCGGAGTGAAGTTGCTTTTCTTCTTCATGTACTCGAATTTGGGAATTGGGCATTCTGATGCGAAATGACCGGGTTTCCTGCAATTAAAACAAACGAGATCCTCTTTCTTCTTGGAGAAGTTGGAGTACTCTTTCTTATTTATTGAGCTGCTCCTTAAAAACCTTGCTGGAGCCTTTCTTGATTATCTGGGCCTTACTGATTTTCTAAACTTTTGAAATCTTTTCACGAACATAGCAAAGTCATCATCGTCCATATCTAGTAACTCAGAGGTGGAGATTTTTGGATCTTCTTCTTCGACCATTTCTTCCTTTTTAGTGACCAACGACAAGTTCATTGTTTTTCCTTCCATCTCTTCAATGTTGTGGAGCTTGATATCAAAAACCTTGAGGTTGGCATAGAGGCTTCTGAGTGACATATCATCTAGTATCATGGTATCTTCAAGAGTGTTTCCTTTGTGAAGATATTGAGAACCAAGAGCGGCTAGAAAATTAACATTGATTTCTTTCTTGGTAAGCTTGTTTCCAAGTGCGGTGTAAGTACTCACTATTTAACAGTAGCGGTCATAAGTGGCTCTAAGTGATTCACCGGGAATCTTAGCGAAGTTATTGAATCTTCTTTGAATTGCAAAATTTTTGCTTTCCTTGAAAGCTTGATCTCCTTCGATGTAATCTTCAATTGCATCCCAAAGTTCTTTTGCAATAGCACATTCCATGATTTATCGACGCTGAGATGTACTTAAAGTACTTTGGAGTATGCTCTTTGCTTTCACATCCATTCCAACCAGTCTTTTCTCTTCATCGGTCCATTCAGCTTTTGGTTTCTTGATTGACTGAATGGCACCATTGGTTTCTGGATCTGGATTAGCTTTGATTGGGAAGTATGGTCCAATGGTAAGACAATCAGCAAGTTGCTCGTCCATGGAGTAGAACTGAGTTAGAATGCTGTGCTTCCATACGTCAAAGTTATCTTCGTCGAACGCTGGAACGTGAGTGAAGTTAACCGTTGCCATAGTTTTCTGACTTGCCATAGTGAATCGGCACCCAAGCTGTTAAGCTTGAAAAACAAAAGTTTTATGAAGGTGTTTACTCTGATACCACTTGTTGGTCCCAAAGACACAACAAGGGTATGAAAAGAGGCTACAGGGGGGAGGTGAATAGCCTATTTAAAATTATCAACCATTTTTCAAAATTCAACCTTATGCTTACTTTAGAATTTTGTGGTCAAGTAAAAACCACTAGTTCAAAGCAAAATGCACAGCGGAAGTTTTCGATGAAAATGAGGTAGAGTTGTTTTTGAAGTAAAAGCGACTAGGTAGGCAGATGCGGTCGGCAATATTGTGGTCATCAAGACATAGATAAAATCACTAACTAGAAGGTTTCACTTGCGGTAAGAAAAACTGCCGACAAGGATGCGGTATGTAACCTTGCGGTTGGCTATATGCGGTAAGCAAGGTTACTGACTAGGTAGGTTGAAAATGAAAGTTTGTGTCTGAGAGTTTTGGCAAAAAGATAAGTAGTCAGAAGTAGTAACTAAGGTAGTAGGCAAGCAACAAAGACAATGCACAACAATTTGAATATCTGTAAAGATCAAAACACTAAACGACAAACAAAATTAATATGAACAATAAGAACAATTGCTGAAAGTAAATTTGCAGAAAGTAAATGACACAATAATTTGGAAAGGTTCGATCTGTTAAAAGATCTACGTCCTTTACCAAGATGGTCAGTCTTGGATTTTGAATGGAGGATATATTAATTCACTTGAGTACAAATTACAAAGATTAAGAATTGAAGTAACTCCTACTTTCTATGAAGAACAAATCCTAGACTTAGACCTGTGTATCCCTAATGATTCAATCTATGTGATTGATCAATAGGGGTGTGTGTGTGTAAGAAACAAGAGCTCTAAGTAATCTATATGATTGAGAGCCTAACGAATCTTTAAGTGTTGCTAGGCTTGAGATTTAATGTCTTAAAGGTTGCTGGGGATCTTTGAAGATTTGAAGGCGATTGCTTGAAGATTCAAATGATTCTGGAAATATTGAGTATGATCTTCAATCACCAAGTATTTCAACAGCAATTTCTCTCTTTGAATCTCAGCACACTTTCAATGAAGAAAGCAAGGGCTATTTATAGCCTTGGGTGAGAGAGATAGCTACTAGACAAGTTTGGAAGATGATGAGCTAGAGCATTCTGATTGGAGCTCATATCTTTTTCTTGTAGTTGCAGAATTTAGTGGGCAAGATGTACTATCTTGTACGACCAAATTCAAATTTGAATTTGCAACGTTTAAATCAAAACTTGTCTTTTCTTGGTCTTCACTTGGTCGTGCGGTAGCTAGTCTACGGTAGGTTAGTGATGTGCGGTCACCATGCAGCAGCATGGTACATGCGGTCGCTTTACCATTCGGTCGCTTATATGCGGTCGCCAAATTACTTCAGCAGCACAGTTGAGGTAGGCAGACTTATCCATTTTCACCATATTAGCAGCAGTAGCATTTCTTCAGAATTTGAGGGGCTGATCTTCTAAGCCTAACTAAACTAAAAATGGACTTAACTAATGAAGTTATAAAACCTCTTACAATAATACCTAAAGTCCATATAAAGTAAAATAAGGTTATGGGATCAATCAAATCTAGGTAATAGGAGTGGTTTATAATATGCATACCCAACAAAGCCCATACTTGATTGGTACCACTTTATATGAGCTATATTAAATACTCTCATCCTTTTCATTTTCCAACCAATGTGGGATACATGGCTTTCCATATTTCCAATCTTCATAAACTCATTTCAAGTTGCATACTTTGAGCATTAATTTCTCATTCACCCAGAAATAGTTTTGAGTAAATAAATGAATTTTTCTAATCTACACTAAATGTAGATTTCAATTTAGGAACTTATTTTCATTTACACAAAATGAAACTATTTTGAAAGTTTGGTTAAAATATGATCAAACTACATTTGTCAAACCCATTTCCAACAATCCCCCACATGAATGCAATTAATGCATGAATGCAGATTCATCCAAAAATTCCGGCGAACTATTATTGCATCGGGGTAGGTAGCTTATGGCCTTGAACCTTCCCTAGTAAAATCCTTTCGGATATTCTAGCCTATTAGTAGCGCGATGCTTTGAACTAGAGACTGTATAGTGTATACCAAGACAATGGTACTTACACAATAATAGTTCTAACACTATTTTCACGTTGTGTCCGTTTTGGCCCTGAATCGTATCTCATTCATAAGTGTTCATTTAGATGCGGCCTTATACTTCTCACTTATATAGGTGATTCTCCTATAAAGAGCATCATGCTATACTCCAACACTTAGGTATAGGAATCATTAAAAGTTTTCTCAACTTAACCTCACCACTGTTGTAGGTATATACACTTGGATGTTCTAGGAATGGGTGTGAAACAGGTTCCAAGTGTTTCGACTAAACATCATAACTTAGTTTTCTCATTAAACCAAGGTTTTGGGATCTCCAATTCTCAAGGTTGAGTGTCCACTATGAGTTCTTTTGTTGTGGATTTTAGACCCATTCCCCTTAACAGTTTATACAGTTGATCTCTGTTTATACCTTTCATAAACGGATCCTCTAAGTTATCCTTTGACTTAACATAGTCAATTGTGATAATGCCATTTGAGATCAACTGTCTAACGGTATTATGTCTACAACGAATGAGTCTAGACTTACCGTTATACATACTGCTTTGTGCTCTTCCTATTGCTGATTGACTGTCACAATGTATCATAACAGCAGGCACAGGCTTATTCCAACAAGGAATATCTTCCAATAAGTTCTTTGGCCACTCAGCTTCTTCACCAGCTTTGTCTAAGGCTATGAACTCTGATTCCATTATAGACCGTGCTATACATGTTTGCTTGGAAGATTTCCATGACACCACTCCTCCACATATTATGAATACATATTCGCTTGTGTACTTGGAGTCTTTCGTGTCGGTTATCCAATTGGCATCACAGTATCCTTCTAATACTGCTGGATATCTATTATAAAGTATCCCATGTTTCATTGTTTACTTTAAATATCTCAATACCCTCATTAGGGCCTTCCAGTGATCCGTACTGGGGTTACTTGTGAACCTACTTAGTTTGCTCACTGAATATGCGATGTTTGGACGTGTACAGTTCGTTAAGTACATTAGACTTCCAATTATCCTTTGATATTCCAATTGATAAACTGGTCCCCTCTATTCTTGGCTAAGTGTAGAGACAAATCTACCGGGGTCTTAGCCGGAGGGCTATCGATAACATTGAATTTCCGAAGAATATTCTCAAGATAATGGGACTGTGACAAGAAAATTCCATCTGATGTTCTAGAAATCTTTATTCCTAAGATGACATCAGCTATTCCCATATATTTCATGTCAAAGTGCTTTTTCAGCATGCCTTTGGTATTCATGGTCAATTCATGAGTACATCCCATTATTAGCATGTCGTCTACATACAGACAAACAATCACAAATGAATTGGATATTCCTTTAATGTAGACACACTTGCCACATTCATTAATTTTGAAACCATCTGCCAACATCGTTCGGTCAAACTTTTTATTCCATTTCTTAGGTGCTTGTTTTAGTCCATACAGTGACTTTACAAGTTTACACACATTTTGCTCTTTACCAGGAACTACGAACCCCTCGGGTTGTTCCATGTAAATCTCTTCTTCTAGCTCTCCATTCAAGAAAGATGTCTTCACATCCATTTGATGTATCTCAAGGATATGTACTGCGGCGATTGTGATGAGAACACGAATGGATGTGATCCTTGTGACACGAGAATATGTATCAAAGAAATCATATCCCTCCTTTTGTCTAAACCCTTTGGCTATTAGCCAGGCTTTGTTATGCATAATGGACTCTATTTCACTGTTAATAGCTTCTTTCCAGAACGGAGTATCTGGAGTTTTTAAAGCTTCCTTAACAGTTGCTGGTTCATTTTCTAGCATAAATGATTAAAAAATCAGGACCAAAAGATTTTTCCACTCTTTCCCTTTTGCTACGCCTAGTCCTTCATCTTCTTCTTGAGATCGACCATTCGTAGCTTCATAAGTTCTCTTACTAGAACTTGCTTCTTTTCTTTCCTTATTAAGAAAGATATTTTCAAAGAATGATGCATTCCTTGATTCTATCGTCATTCCTTCATTCATATCAGGAATGTTCGATTTGTGCACGATGAACCGATAGGCACTACTATTACTAGCATATCCAATGAAAATGCAGCCAATAGTCTTAGGCCCGATCTTGACCTATTTTGGCTTAGGAACTTCAACCTTAGCCAGACAGCCCCACACTTTAAGGTATTTATAACACGGCTGTTAGGATTCATTGTTAGTACACCCACTTAATTTTATTGATCCATTCCATGTGTCTTTTTATGGACTTTAGGACCGCATGTAATGAAGTTATACTTCAATTTTTAGACAAGTCCATTTCTAGATTTTTATTTGTCTAGGCTGAGTAGTTCGGTTTACCCTTAGCGGTTTAGTTATTCAAACCGCCCATGTGCTATCTTCAGACCGCCAGCATGGAGCTACAAGTTTTTTATGAAACCGCATCTTGTGGCTTTGATGAAACCGCGTGCCTCAGGTTCTTATGAAACCGCTTATCAAGTTCAACCTTGGAACCGCTCCTATGCCTGGTGGAACCGCCGATCAGTTAATGAAGATTTGAAAAGAAGTCATTAATTCCTTAGACAAACATTCCCTTTTCAACCGTAAAGGAATATTTTATGTCATGTCAAAATAACTCTAAGTTAGCTTGGAGTTACTGCAAGGAATGTCGGTCTTGTCCAAGCATTTGAATTGTTTACAGTTAGTCCTTTCTGCAACAAAGGACGGATGTCACATAGTGGTGCTACAACTACCTAGGACTACAAGACAAAACCAAGGACGACAATGACAGCTCAACCAATGGGAATTCGACAGCACTCTACCCTTCAGATTTGAATCAAATCTTTACCCAACGGTCACAAGGGTGCACTGCCTATAAATAGCCTTCATTATTCAACAATGAAGGTTGCTGAGCTTCAAGAGAAATTTCCCAAGTGTTCAAGTTTGCTTTGAAGATTGAAACCCAGATATTCAAACCTTCAACTATCTCCTTAGCAAACCCAGAATTCCTTCATCAAGCTTCAAGCCTTTAAACCTTTCATACTCATCCTTTACACCGAAAGATATTCATTTGCTCATACCATCATTTAGATACTTAGAGAATTTGATTTCTTTCCACACACACACCCGATTTATATGATCATATAGATTATATACTTCAAAAACACCGGTTATTATTTTCATAGCATAGGTTAGACTTATTGTTTAGAGTTTAGATTCATCTTGTAAAACCTCCTCTAATTAATACAAGTCTAGTAGCTATTAGAAAATCCTAGACTAACCATCTAGGTAGAGGACGTAGTTCATTCAAGAACGAACCTCTTCAAATTGTGTGTTTGATCTTTACTTTTCAGTCTTGTTATTTACTTTTCTGTTTGTGGTCTATAACTTGAATCCATATACGAAATGACTTGAAAAGTGAATTGTGTTTTTTATTTATCTTAAAGTTGAACTTATCGATTGGATCATAGTGTTTTCAACCCGAGTCAAACCACCCAACTCTTTAACTATCCGTTTTGCCAAACCGCAAAACTCCGCTGTGCATTTTATCAGTTCGGTTTAAGTGCTTTAAACCGCAGTTGACCAAACTGATAAGTACTCGGTTGATTTTCAAGGGTATTTTACGAAAAAGTTTGGACCGCTATTCACCCCCCCTCTAGCTGTTCTATACCCTTGTTTCCCTCTAGGACCAACAAGTGGTATCAGAGCGTATCCACCAAAACTTGTTTTTACAAGCTTAACCGGTTGGGTACTGATCCAATGGTAAACTCAAACACCCATATGATGCAAACATCTAACTCGAATCATTTGCCGATTCTGAATGAAGATAGTTTTATCTTTTGGAAAGATAGGATGATGAAACACATGATTTCATGTGATCGTAGACTGTGGACCGCGGTTACTGAAGGACCATATGTTCCTATGAAAGCTAACCCGCGTGCAGGAACCGCAGGAGAAGTAGCTGAAATCAAGAAGTTAGAAAGTGAGTGGACTGATGCAGATCGCAACAATGTGGACTTTGATGGAAGAGCTATGTCCATGCTTGTATCAGCTATAGACCTGAGGACTCACTCAAAAGTGCTGAATTGCAAAACCACAAAAGAAACTTGGTATGCTATAGTTGATTTTCTGGAAGGAGATTCAGATACCAAGAAGAACCGCCTCTATCAACAGAGAAGACTCTTTGACTATTTTGTTAAAGACCATAAGGAATCTCTTAGACAATGTGTAGACACCTGTAGACACCCCGCCTTGGACCTCTCACCCCGATTGCATACAAAGTATTTTTATTTAACTTATTTTTGTTGATTTCTGTTACTTCGGTTAAGTTCCTAACTGATTCCGTTAGTTTTGGACTAAACTGCATAACAGAGTTAACTTTTAGGGTCATTCTGTCATTCTGTCATTTTTCACCCGCGAGCGCTTCCGGCACTGCTAGTGAGCCGCGCGCGCGTCCCGCCCCAAAAGCCGGACCCGCGCGCCTCCCATTATGGCAGTAACGGATTGCACCTTATTTCCCTCCCTTTTCTTATTTACAAACATCTTTTCTTGATCACAAAAACCATCTTTTTACATCCACATTCATCCCCCCTTTTCTCATTAACTCCCAATCCCAAATTCTAAGCCTTTTCCCAAAAAACTAATATTTCTTTCATTTATTATTTGATTTCTTTTATTTATTTTATTTTTCTTTTATTCATTTATCTTATTTGTGATTGGCTCATTCCATTTCACATGGATGACCAATTTCCCTCCATCATTTCCGTCTCTTTTTTACCTATAAAAACCATCATCTTCTACCTTGGAAAGGGACTTCTTTTTGGACTCCAACCTTGATTCACCAACTACATTATACACAAATTCTCCCAACAAGAGTTCTTAGTAACAAGACTCTACACACATTGTTCTACAACAATTTCATTACAACAACAACACTTTCAAGTCAAGGTTCCAAGTCCTCTTTCTCAAGGTACAACTCCATTTTCTTCCTTTGTTTTCTTCTTCTTGATGTATGCAATCCCCATTAATGGGACATGACCAACATGACTACTTCACATATTGAAGTTAGTTAAGGTTATCTCCCTACATTTTAATCTTAACTTTAATTCACCATGTTAATTTCTCTTCATCTCTTAATGTAATTCTTTAACATTACTTGTTACATGTAATCTTTATCATTAAATAAATAAAACAATTCTATTTTATTTCCCCTTTATTTCCCCTTTTCTTCTCATCACAATTGTTAGAACATTTCTATTTAATTAATTGAATGACATGTAAATATTAGAACACCAATAGTAGCAAGACCCGCGTAGCGGGGCGGAGTGGGTGTTTAAGTACTTCCCACTCCGTCACCTAACCCCCGAACCCTTCTCTCCCGAATCTCTGGTTTTGTACATAAATAGGCTATTTCTAGGTTTTTCTTATGTTCCTTTAAAAACATAGGTGGCGACTCTAAACAAATCTAAAACAAGTTAGACATCCTAGGATAATTCACCGCTCTAGCCAAGCCGTGGTTCCCCGGGGTATCTACAGTGGCGACTCCGCTGGGGATGATAGAGGGTTAAACTTGCGTTTTCATTTTTGGTGTTCTTTTATTCTGTTTCTGGGCATTCTGGTAAAAAGGGTAGGAAGCGCGCGCCTCCGGCCTTCTTGGCCTAAAGCGCGCGCGTCCGACCCTTATTACCAGAATCGCCCGCCTCCTTTCTTGTCCTTCAATTCCATGTTTCTGTGCTAACAAATTCGCAGGGGAAAGTTTTCTTAATTAAGGTCAAGGGAATCCCTTGAACCCGCTGATTTATAGGTTGTCACCCAGATGCGGGCGCCTCTGCCCCTCTTTGTCTAACGCGCGCGCCTCCCGAGTAGGCATCCTAATGCGCGCGCTTCTGGGCATTTTCCAGAAACAGAACACTGCACAGAACAGAGTGGTTTTGACTTTGTAAATAAAAAAAAAGTCATTTTTCTCTATGTGGTTGAGTATTTTTCCTTGTTTGTGGGTTTAATCATATTACTCAAAAGGTGTTTGTGGGGCCAACCTAAGATCAACCGTGTTCTTTCAATAGGTCCAATGGCTTCCAACGGCAACAACAACAATGGTGGGTACTTCTCCGTGTCCAACGAAAGACTCTTCAACATAATAAGAGCCATGGGGGAACAAATGGATATGATTGTCGAGGATGCCCGCCGTAAAGACAATTCGTGGCAAGCCCTTTTGATCTCGAGAGGAAGATTCACAAGGAAGAGGTTTCCGAGCTCAAAGCCCGTTTGCAAGAGCTCACCAACAACAAGGCAAAGTTTAAGGGTAAAGCATGCTCAAGTGGCCCGTCCCTCAAAAGCTACAAAGGTACCGCCAACAACCGAGTTTTCACTCCTCTCCTAGGAGTAACCCAAGCCGAAGCATTTGAAACTTTGGTGGCAAGTGGAAAGGTTAAGCCTTTGGAGGGGTACAAGCCGAAGATGATACCGAAGAATCATGCACATGGTGAATGGTGCGGCTACCACAAGCATAGTGGCCATACTACCGAAGGGTGCTTCCTTCTCCGAAACATCATCCAGGATTTGTTCGACAACGGCGAATTTACTGTGGGTGAAGAGCAACCTTTAGAGAGTGCCAACATGCAAGAACTCATCAAAGAAGAATGATTTGGTTTCGAAATGGGGCTTCTACGAGAAATCATGCCACAAGGAGACTACAACGACAATGGGGACTACAACAACAATCTCCGTTTCTCTTTCTCTACCTAGTAATAGGAATTAAAAAAAAAAAAAAAAAAAGAGTCAAGTCCTCTTTTGTGTGCATTAATGTTTTCTCTCGTCCCATGTTAAGTGTCGAGTCTTCTTATCAAATAAAAGTCGTTCTTGTCCTCATACACTCTTCCAAGTTGTTCAATCTAATTCTTGGCAAAATGATGAAAAGATGTCTAAACAAGTTTTAGAACAAGGCCATCACTTGAACGCCTAGGGGCTAAACATCGACGCCAAAATCAACGACGAAGCCAAGACAAACAAGGTGAGCAACAATCATGAAGAAGTCAAGCAAAGTTTTCAAAGGGGGATTAAAAAAAAAAAAAAAAAAAAAAAATAGCTCGCTAGGTGAAACCATCAAATCAACCTAGGCAAAAGTTAGAGCACAAAAAAAAAAAAAAAAAAAAAAAAATCCCCCTCAATCAAAGAAGTACAAGATCAACATCATTCCACCGACAAAGGACGAAGCGACGAAGCAACAATTCCATCACGAAGAATGGAGAATCCACAAGAACTACGGTGACCTGAGCCTCTACACTGGAGGAACGTAGGCAACCTGCGGGCCCGGTCTCATGCAAGAAAGAAGATATGTTTAGCCCTAGCGCGTTATGGTGATCGGCCTTCATCTCGAACTTGTCAAGACATCTTTGTACGATTCATTTGCCAATGAATTAATCACCAAAAAGATTGAACAACTTTCTTAGATTGGAATCATTTCGCGTTCCTTGTCGAGTCTAGGGACTTCTATTCTTTCTGCATACTCCCAATTTCTTGCAATCAAATTGGGCTTTCCTTCTCTTCTCTCTTAATGACTTACTTGCCTTTGCGAGTCATTCAATTCAATAAAAAAATACATGTCAATAGTAGGGACACTTCCCTAGTCAAGTCAATGTCACTCATCATTAGTGACAAAAGGTCTCCACCGCAAAATCACATGTCTTATCTCCTCAGCTAGAGTCAATGAACACTTCCTCATCAATTGAGTCAAAAAATAAATGATGAAGACGCAAAAGAGATGCCCGCTAGATTGAAAACCCGAAAGGGCGGTCTAGCAAAAAACAGGGTGCGTCATGAAAAAAAAATGAGAGAGTGAGAGAGAGAAGGGAAAGAGAAATGGAGATCCCCGGCCTCTAAAGAAGACAAGTTCTACATTGAATCTCCTCAGCAAGTCAATTCCCCACCAAGTCAACTTTGGGATTGCAAAAGGCTCGACAAGATATAGCACCATCAAAGGTTGTCTTGGTTATCGGCATCATTCTCCAGCAGTGTGCATTTTTGGTTCATGAAAAAAAAAGGCCCGTGGTAGCCAGACCCATCCGAGAACGAGCCCATCATAAAAGGGCACGAGATTGCACAAATAATCCTTAGCTAAGTCAATTGACTTGGGCCACAAACAGCAACAACATGTGTCTCAGTTTTCAAGCTTCTTCAAGTATGTGCTTCTAAAGTACGTCAAAAGGCTCCCGAGAAATGGAGTAGCTCTTGCCATATCCTCTCATGTTTGTTCCCTCGCACGAGGACGAATCACTCTTGCTTTGCTCAACAAATGGTGACGCCCTATGGACTATATGACCCGAGAACAAGGGCTTCTTTTGACAATCAACAAGCCCTAGGGGCTATGCTCGAAAAAAAAAAATGTGTGAGACTATCCTCAAAGTCTCTCAAAAGGGATGTCAAAAAGCCCTCTTGTCACGTGTGCCCATGCTCGTTCCCCCAATCAAGGATGGACCTTTCTCGCAATCAATGATGTCACTCTAGGGGCTACGGTCAAGTCTTAAAGGCTCCCTCGGCAAAGAGCAATTAACTCCCCAGCAGTGTCCCCAGCCAAGTCATGTGCAACATTGGAAGCTTCCTCAATTCGGCACCGAAGGTCTCAACGGGCTTCGCAATCTACAATCTTTTGGGCTACGGCATTACATTAATTCAAGCAAAGGGAAGTATTAGGGCTTCGCGACCGACAGTCTTTTGGGCAACAATACTCGAGCAAGTGCAATGTGGAGTAGTCTTATGGCTCCATGAGAACAATCAAGATTCAAGGGTCTCTCAACACTTCAAAGGCCCCTTGGTTTTAAATGAAGACTCCGATGTTATGAATGAAGTTGATGATTTTTGTTAGAACTTTCAACGAGATCATGAAGAAAGTCTTAGAGAAAAGGAAAAATATTCAACATGCTAAACTCTAATCAAAACAGGGTTATGGCGGGAAATGCCACGGCCAATCCCAATGTTTCTGCAATTCAGCACCCCCTTCTCCAAGATCAAAAGCACAAGGTGCAGCTCAGATAAAGTTGGGCCACAGCACCAGTTGCATCCGAAGATCCGTCATTAGTTCAAGAAGAGTCAAGCAAGCATACTCATTTGAGACTTTATCACGCCAAGACGTTATCCTCCGCGACCTCGACGGCACCGCAAGACATTACTGCATCCTTTGACATAAGCCCTCAGCCATTTGGGTATCGACCACAATGAGGCCATTCATCTCCCCAGTAAGAGCAAGAAGGAGATCTCTATCAAGAATTCTACCAAACGGTACATCCGTTCTCAATGCCGAGCCAATCACGAGGTAATTTAGGGCTTACAATGAAAGGTCTTCACATCCCGCCATCTACAAGCCACGGCACTTGGGGCTTTGCAATCTCTCGAAGCTTGGCATCAACGATCTCCTCTTGGGGCTTGCTCACTACAACAACAAAGGGCGATTTACTCGAATGGGCCAAGAGCTGATTTATCTTGGAGCTATGCAAGTCCCTCAAAATTTGGCATCAAAGGCATTCTAGGGGCTTTACAATCAGCAACCCCTCATCTCGACATCAAAAGCCTTTTGAAGCCCCATAATCGACAAATCTCTTGGGGCTAGACATCAATCTTCGTTGGGCACACCGGCGACACAGAATTCAAGCGAGGCAATCCGGACTTCGACTGAACATGACTTGATCTTGGGTTGGTTTCACAAGCACACAATGGTTAAAATGGTTCACCACGAACTAAAAAAAAATCTTTTCCTCACATGTGTGCATATTCTTTCCTCTCTAATCTAAAAAAAAAAAAAAAAAAAAAAAGATTTTTCTTTTTCTTTCTCCTTCTATGTGCAAAAGTATGTGCTTTACTTTGCTTTGCTCCTAGCCTCTCCTCCAGCATTCTCCATCATCCTTGAACTACGCTGGTCTGATTCTCTTAAATGGATACGTAGGCAGCCTTTTGGCACGACCAACCCATCATCCAGAATACCATCTCGCCAACCCAACATCAAGGGCATTCTCTCATAAACATCTAAAGAATGGACATTCTCCATCAAAGCATCCTCCGCGGACATCAAGAATCCATCTCCACTCAAGCGGCAATGGTAAGTGAGGTATGAATACATCCAATGCTTTCCTCAAAATCACACCGCACACAAGATCACTCTCTACATTCTTACTTCTCTCTCATTGCAAGAGTGTTCCAAAATCCCATCACACCACGAGCACAATTTCTCTCTCTTCATTTCACACTTCATGCATCTTTTTGCAAGAACACATATACCTGTCAAGCACACACATAACAGGTACCACCACGATGTCAACAGCATCCGCTACTCAAGGCACTTTATCCCCACCAGAAAGTGGTCAACCGTGCCCACACCCCCAAGGTCAACAACATAAGCAGATGCGGCTCCAAGTCGGCAACTCGGTCCATATCGAGACAAGCTCCCATGAGCCCCAAGTCGGCCACTCGGTCCATATCGAGACAAGCTCCCATGAGCTCCAAGTCGGCAACTCGGTCCATATCGAGACAAGCTCCCATGAGCTCCAAGTCGGCAACTCGGTCCATATCGAGACAAGCTCCCATGAGCTCCAAGTCGGCAACTCGGTCCACATCGAGACAAGCTCCCATGAGCTCCAAGTCGGCAACTCGGTCCACATCGAGACAAGCTCCCATGAGCTCCAAGTCGGCAACTCGGTCCACATCGAGACAAGGTCCCATGAGCTCCAAGTCGGCAACTCGGTCCATATCGAGACAAGCTCCCATGAGCCCCAACTCAACAACTCGGTTCTTATCGAGACAAGCTCCATGAGCTCCAATACAACACTCCAGCAAAAGTCGCTCATGCAGGGAGCGCACCCTATCTCTAGCAATTTCAAATTACTGCTTTCATCGAGTCTTTGCTTTCTTTTCTTTCTTTTCTTTGTCGATGTCCTCGGTGGGTGTTTTTACTTTCGTCGACGCGTTTTGCTTCGCAATCACGTCGCCGAGGGGCTCTGTAGACACCCCGCCTTGGACCTCTCACCCCGATTGCATACAAAGTATTTTTATTTAACTTATTTTTGTTGATTTCTGTTACTTCGGTTAAGTTCCTAACTGATTCCGTTAGTTTTGGACTAAACTGCATAACAGAGTTAACTTTTAGGGTCATTCTGTCATTCTGTCATTTTTCACCCGCAGGCGCTTCCCGGCACTGCCAGTGAGCCGCGCGCGCGTCCCGCCCCAAAGCCGGACCCGCGCGCCTCCCATTATGGCAGTAACGGATTGCACCTTATTTCCCTCCCTTTTCTTATTTACAAACATCTTTTTCTTGATCACAAAAACCATCTTTTTACATCACATTCATCCCCCCTTTTCTCATTAACTCCCAATCCCAAATTCTAAGCCTTTCCCAAAAAACTAATATTTCTTTCATTTATTATTTGATTTCTTTTATTTCTTTTATTTTTCTTTTATTCATTTACTCTTCATCTCTTAATGTAATTCTTTAACATACTTGTTACATGTAATCTTTATCATTAAATAATAAAACAATTCTATTTTATTTCCCCTTTATTTCCCCTTTTCTTCTCATCACAATTGTTAGCACATTTCTATTTAATTAATGAATGACATGTAATATTAGAACACCAATAGTAGCAAGACCCGCGTAAGCGGGGCGGAGTGGGTGTTTAAGTACTTCCCACTCCGTCACCTAACCCCCGAACCCTTCTCTCCCGAATCTCCGGTTTTGTACATAAATTAGGCTATTTCTAGGTTTTTCTTATGTTCCTTTAAAAACATAGGTGGCGACTCTAAACAATCTAAAACAAGTTAGACATCCTAGGATAATTCACCGCTCTAGCCAAGCCGTGGTTCCCCGGGGTATCTACAACACCCCGCCTTGGACCGCTCACCCCAATTGCACATTTGATTTTGTGTTTCTCCCCATTTTAAGTGTTTCTCATTAGTTTCTGTCACTTCCGTTAAGTTCCTGACTGACTTCGTTAAGTCCAGGGATTAAACTGAATGACAGGGCTGACTTTCTAGTCCATTCTGTCAAAATTGCCTTCTCTGAGTCGCGCGCCTCCGACAGGAGGAGCCAGGCGCGCGCGCGCCTCCCGCCCCAAAGCAGGAAGTGCGCGCCTCTGGGCGTCAGTTACAGATTTCTGGCCAGGATTCCCTCCCTTGCTCAATTTACAAGATTTTGCCCGGGAAGGAGTTCTTGGTGACTGAGTTTTGGCACCAAAAACACCCCTCTTTCATCTATAAAAACCTCTCTTTACCTCCATTTTCAAGGATCGAAAACTTGGACGGAAGATTGAACTTACAAAAACTATACCAAAATCACTTTCTAAAGGTTCTCCAAGGATTTCTTCAAGCAACATTTGAAGGTCTTCGAATTGTAGGTAAAAGTCCATCTTTTCCTTTCTTTTCTACTTCATCTCCTCTCTCTCTTTTACTTTAATCAAATGTGCAATCACCCAAATCATTTGGGACATGACTCTAATGATCACCTCATCTCATTGAGGTTGGTTAAGGAGTTATCTCCTACATTCCAAATCCTATTTTAAATCCCCCCTTTTCATGACTTAAAGAAGAAGAAGAAGAACATTTTCATTCATGTAGATTTTGATCAAGCAAGACCAACTTTAGTTGGGCGAGATGGGGTTTTCGGTACTTCCCATCTCGTATCTAACCCCCGAACCTCAAAACAAAGAATCTCTGTTTTCGTAATCAACTTAGGCTACAATCTATAGGTTTTTCTTATGTTCCTCAAAACATAGGTGGCGACTCTAAAAACAAGTTAGACATCCTAGGATAATTCACCGCTCTAGCCAAGCCGTGGTTCCCCGGGGTATCTACAGTGGCGACTCCGCTGGGGAGACTATTTGAGGGTTAAACTTGCATTCTGATCGAAATCTACATCTTTTCTGGGCATTCTGTTTCCTGATGGGGGAAGCGCGCGCGTCTGGCCTTTTAAGCCTAAGGCGCGCGCATCCCGCATCAAGAACCAGAATCGCCCACTTCTTCATCTTCTTCATCTTCTTCTTCTGTTATTCTGCACTAACCACTTCTGCAGGGGTTACAATATGAACATGGGACCAGGGCAATCCCCTGAGTCCAAAGTCTGACATTCTGACAGGTGTTCCCAGAAGCGCGCGCCTCAAATAAGCATTGCGCTATGCGCGCGCGTCCCACATCAGCACTCAGAGGCGCACGCTTCTGGGTTGGTTTCTAGAACAGAGACAGGTTTCAGTGACTGAGCAGTACAGTGGGGTGTGGGCACAGTTGCCTGCATCAGAACAGAATTGAACCCTCGACTGTTTTAATTTTGGTGTTTTATTTACCGGTCACACGGGTGATTCGGGAGTTGTAATTTTATGTGCTTATGTGTTTTGTGTGTTTTTCTTTCTTTTCAAAAAAAAAAAATAAAAAAAAAAAAAAAAATTTGTCACTTGTTAGACCTCACACTACATGCACATATTCCTATGAACTGCTCACTATCGGTCGCACAAGTCCAACCCCAAACCCGTCGAGGCCCGTTCTAGAAAGTTCAAGCTCCACCAGACCTTGGCTCTTCGAAGCGGTAAACCTCAGCCCGTGGCGTAGTTCAAGACTACATGCCGGGGGTGACCTTGAGCCTCATATTCAAGCCGAGCACAAACCACACAATTCTAGTTAGGGTCTAACACTCCGTGACTCAAGTCGGTTTCCATGTACCGAGATTTCCCTAAACTAATGTCTTCAAATCATACATGCCAACTTGTTGAAAGGGACGCAATAAAAATCCGTCCCCAAAAGTGGTTATTTTGGACGAAAATAAAAAAAAAATCTGTCCCCGCATGTATGCTTTACTACATTAATTTAGTTTAATCCCGATACATGTAGACTCACAAGCGCGATGGAATCCGATCAGTATATGGGACCGCGAGATGGTCTATATACTAGTGTGACGATTCCATTATTTTCTTAGAAACCCCAAAAGGGATTCATTCCCTCCGACTTATAAAAAAAAAAAAAAAAAGAGTCTTTTCTTATGTGGTTTGAGTCGTGTGCCCAACTGTGTGTTCTAAGCCTCTTCATGGACCGCAAGTGTTACTCAAGACTGACAAGGGCCTCTTCTGCAATATAGGTTCAATTGGTACTTACAAAGTCTACCGGATTCAGCAAATCGTTAGTCCGTGAAGAGATCACTCCAACAGCTCCA
This sequence comes from Campanula takesimana, assembly GCA_026119855.1. Classification (NCBI taxonomy): domain Eukaryota; kingdom Viridiplantae; phylum Streptophyta; class Magnoliopsida; order Asterales; family Campanulaceae; genus Campanula; species Campanula takesimana. Next base: position 101,456 of record JAOWBW010001979.1, on the reverse strand, counting down.
ACACCAACCATGACCGGCAGCAGCAACACCATGTCTCTCGAACAGCTCTCAACTATGGTCCAACTCCTCCAAGAGCAAGTCTCCACCCTTAACAAAGAGGCACAAAGCAAAGACGACATTTGGCAATCCCACCTCGACAGCCAAAGGGAGGCCCACGAGGCCGAAATGGAACTAATGAAAGAAAAGCTCACCAACCTTGCCAAGGGAAAGAACAAGAACAATGATGATGAATCCGAATGGACCGAGGGTTTGTTCAAGAGTCCTTATGTCAACACCCGCACCAAGAAGATGGGGGAACCAAGTTCCGAGAACAATGAGCCCAAAATGGTGGATTCTATCATGGCCTACATCGACCAAAAATTCAACGGGCTCAACATGGGGAAAGGCTCCGACACAAGCCTTTATCAATCATCCATCCTCAAGAGTACTATGGCCGCTCTTCCCGATAAGTTCAAGATGCCCGACATAAGCAAATTCAAGGGCAACTCTTGTCCTATGGCTCACATTGAGACTTATATTTGGGCAATGGTTCCAAAGAAGGTCTCCACCAAGGTGATGCTCAATGCTTTCTCTCACTCTCGAGGGGGCGGCAAAAGATTGGTATGCTACTCTCCCGCTCACTGTCCGTCTTGATTGGGACTCCGCCATGCTTGCCTTCAAGAACCAATACCAAGGCAACACCACTCACCGGCCCACAAGGAAAGAGCTAGAGAATACTACTCAACGAAACAATGAGTCCTTCATTGACTTCACAAGGAGATGGAATGACAAACTCTCTGAAATTGTGAGAGGCCGAACACAAAAGAGCAAATGGACATATTTCTCAAAGTGTCTCAAGATTGATCTCCGCACTCACCTAAGTGGGGCTTGCTACTCCGACTTCTCCCAAATGTATGAGGCGGGGGTACGCATGGATGACTTGCTCAAGGAGATTAAGAAGGCCACTCCTACTTACCGCTACAAGGCCGCTTCCAACTCCACAAAAGAGGCCTCGGTCAACGCCGTCGCTATTGACAAAGGGATTACAAAAAGGTTCCTCCACCTCAAGGGAAGAAGTCCCGAAGTGACCGTGTCTACACGCCTCTCCAAGGCATGACTCAAACCGAAGTGTTCGAGGTCCTCAAGGCAAAGGGTCAAGTCACACCCGTGCAAGGGTACCAACCCAAGACGATCCTCTCCAATCATGCTCACCACAAATATTGTGGCTACCACCAATATAGTGGCCACACCACCGAGGATTGCTTCGTTCTCCGCAATGTCATTCAAGATCTCATAGATAAGAAAGAATTTGTTGTGACTAATGACGAGCATGTCAATGTAATAGAGATAGGAGAACTCGAGGGGACCACCCATTCATCCCAATTGTGAATGGGGGCCCCAATGTTATGATAAACTTGACAATTCTTGTTATGTAGTGACTTACGATGAGGTAATGAGGAAGTACTAGAGAATAGGCAAAGGAAGCAAGATGGGAACGTCACATGCTACTCGATCCGTTCGAGTCATAGCAAGCAACCCTTCCACTTCCGCACCGAGCTCCTCTTCTCAAAGGCCGCAAGCTCACAACACTCCCGAAGATCCTCTACTTATCCAACTCAAGAAAACTCAAGCCACATCTCTATTTGGGACCTCATTGCATCCTCGAAGAAACACCGAGATCTTGTCATCCGCAATCTCGATGATACATCAGTTTCTCCCGATACTACTCCCGAGGACCTCACGGCAATGATTGGTCACATACATTTTAGCAACGTCATCACCTTTGCCGATATGGACCTTCCACCGTTGGTTCCGACCACAACGAAGCTATTTACTCAAGGTACGAGCAAGGGGGAGGCCCGTCTCAAGAGTCTTAGTGGACGGTGGTTCCGCGCTCAATCTCATGCCTGGTAGAATCATGGGCATACTGGGGCTTAAGGATTCTGATTTGAAGCCCTCTACTCAAGTAATCCGAGGTTATGACAGCACCGCCCGTACAGTCATGGGTATGATCGAAATAGACATTGAGTTTGGGAGCATGATTATGTCCGTTCCATTCCAAGTGCTTGATATCCCGGCCTCGTTCAACTTACTGTTGGGTCGACCATGGATTCACAGTGCTAATGCCGTACCGTCAACTCTCCACCAATGTGTCAAGATCCGAAATGGTGATGAAATAGTGACCGTAATGGCTGAAAACATCACTATCCACAGAAAAGGTGAGCCCGTCCACCAAGTCAGCATGGTCTACCAGACTCCACTCTCTCCGGCGTCTCAATCAAACGCCATTGACAAAGAAGGGGGAAACAGATCATGGACCCCAGCAATCACAAAGCCCTCCGCATGATGAGGAATATGGACTACTTCCCTGGCTTAGGCTTAGGGAAATATCAACAAGGAATCCTACATCCCGTGCAAGTCCCATTTGTCAAGAACACCTTCGGTTTGGGGTATGAGCCTTCCAAAGAAGACTTGAAACAAGAACAAGCAATCAAGAACGAAAAGGCCCGAGCTCGTAAAGAAGGCCGTCACTATGAAGTCCTAATCTAGGGCCTTACCGCAAGACGTTGAATGGTTATTTTGTCCGCCAAGGGGAAGACATTCCATACATGATCTTTCCCGATCCGTGGGTTAACAATAAAGGTGTCAAAAGCCCGGCCTCGAAATCTCTCCGATTGTGAGATCCAGAAATCCGAAGAGAACCACTCCCATGTCGCCCCGTGAATGGTGGGGAAGGAAGATGACTATAGAGTCCGAGACAGAAATCACCGTGGGGGAAGAACCGACCGACTTAGCCTCCATGTTTGAAGAGCTTGCCATGATGAATGAATGCCAAGTTAACGCCATCCATGACACCGAGACTATCAGTAAAATCCCGCCAAGCTCCGAGCCGATCAACAATTGGTATTCAACAAAAGGGCCCGTGGTATCCGAGGAATTCTTAGTCCAAGAAATGGGTTGCATACCCCCACAGCAACAAAGGAAGAGCAGCTCACACTTACTTTCGAGTCCGAGAGTGTCTCTAATACCATCACCCAAGAGGATTTGGAGGCCATAGCCGAGCGTGTGTTTCCTTTCTTTGCTAATGAAAAATTTGATATTTCTGAGTACCCTGAGATTGCAAACATCATAAATGATGAATTAACTAATAATGAACTTAACGAACAAGTTAATAACGATTCAAATTATGATGAAATAGACCACGAAAACACAACATACTTAAATGAACTTGCTCAACAAGTCCGTAGTCGTGGCGAGAATGGTCCAAAGGCTGACGAAGAATTGCATGTTGTTAATCTGGGTACCGAAGAAGAGCCAAAAGAAACCAAGATTGGAAGCTTCTTCATGGGAGACGACAGAGACAGATTGACTGCATTACTACGGGAGTTCGTGGATGTGTTCGCATGGTCATACAAAGACATGCCGGGTTTAGACAGAAAGGTAGCGGAGCACAGGATTCCGATCAGAGAAGATGCCAGGCCAGTAAAGCAGAAGCTCAGAAAGATCAAGCCAGAATGGTCTCTGTAGGTCAAAGAAGAGATTGAGAAGCTCCTCAGTGTGGGATTCATCAAGGTCATCGAGTATCCGACATGGTTAGCCAACATTGTGACAGTCAGGAAGGCGAACGGCAAGGTTCGAGTTTGTGTAGACTTCCGGGATTTAAACAAAGTTCCCAAAGGATGATTTTCCACTCCCTAATATCGACATGCTAGTCGACTCCACTGCTGCCTACGAGGTTCGCTCATTCGTGGATGGGTTCGCTGGGTACAATCAGATTCTTATGGCCGAGGAAGATCAACATAAGACAGCCTTCACAACACCGTGGGGTACCTTTTGCTACACAGTCATGCCATTTGGGTTAAGAAATGCTGGGGCTTCCTACGAAAGAGCCGTAACAGACTTGTTCCACGATATGATTCACAAAGAAATCGAGGTCTATGTGGACGACATGATCATTCACTCCAAAGGAACCGATGGTCAACACCTAATCGATCTCCGCAAGTTCTTCGAAAGGCTTCGTCAACACAAGATGAGGCTCAACCCTGCAAAGTGCACATTCGGGGTTATCCGAGGCAATGTTCTTGGTTATATGGTCACTGAAAGAGGAATCGAAGTAGACCCCTCCAAAATCAAGGCAATCATTGACATGCCTCCTCTAAAGACGCAGAAAGAGATTAAAGGTTTCATGGGAAGACTACAATACATCAGTCGGTTTGTGCACCAACTCACTTCCATGTGCGAGCCAATCTTCAAGCTACTCAAGAAGAATGTGGCTCTAGAATGGACCGACGCGTGCCAAGAAGCCTTCGATCAAGTAAAGCATTACTTGACGTGCCTCCTGTTCTAGTTCCGCCGCACAAGGAGAAACCTCTGTTGCTTTATCTCACTGTCAATGATGAATCCCTAGGGGCTATGTTAGCACAAGAGCAACGAGAGTCCACAAAGGAGAACGCCATTTACTTTGTCATCGCCGATTCCAAGGAGGCGAAAAGAACTACTCTATCTTAGAGAAGTCATGTGCAGCATTGGTTTGGGTCACTCAAAAGCTCAAACACTATATGGAAGCTTTCCGATCAAGCTAGTAGCAAAGGTGGACCCGATCCGCTACATCTTCGAGAAGCCTTTCATGTCAACAAGAATAGCCAAATGGTACTTCATGCTCGCCGGCTATGATATCACTTCGTCACACTAAAATCCGTCAGGGGGAAAGTGTTCAGTGACCAGCTTGCCGAATTCCCGTGTGACGAAGTGAAGGGGGAAGATGCACAGTTCCCCGACGAGCATTTAATTTGTACTGCAACCGAGGAAGACAAGAGGCAACTTTTTTTCGATGGCGCCACCAATAAACACGGTTTTGGTATAGGGGTATTGCTTGTCGATCCAAAAGACATCTACACTCCCATTGCCATACGCCTGGAATTCGAAGCTACCAACAACATTGCCGAGTACGAAGCATGCATAGCAGGGCTTGAAGCAGCTCTCGAAAGAAACGTCACGGAACTAGAGGTGTTCGGCGACTCTTTGCTCCTTATCAATCAGCAATCGGGTAAATGGCGAACCCAAGATCCGACTCTCCAACAGTATGGTCAGCACCTTGAAGAACTGGTTGAACAATTCCAAGAAGATCACTTTCAACTACCTTCCAAGGGATAAGAATCACTTCGCCGATGCACTGGCCACTATAGCTCATTAGTTGAAATGCCCAAAGGGAAAATGGTGAAGCCTTTCAAAATTGCTCGAAGGAACAGTCCGCATATTGCATGAGTATCGAGATCAACGAGGTTCAAACAAACTCTCCGTGGTATTCGGATATCATGAACTTCCTCAAAGACGGCACTTATCCCGAGAACATCAATAAGAAGTCTCAAGCAGCTCTGCAAAGGTTAGCCTCTCGGTAACCTACTGATTGGGGACCGAGTCTATAAAAGGCACCACGACGGATCAATCTCCTATGCGCCAATGAGACCGAAGCTCAAGAGATAATGTGTGAAGTGCACGAAGGAGAATGTGGACCCCACATGAATGGGTTATGCTAGTCAAGAAGATACTTCGCATTGGTTTACTATTGGAGCACTATGGAACGAGACTGTATCGAGAAAGTCAAAAGGTGTGCCAAGTTCCAATTCCACTCTAATCTGCAACATGCTCCACCCTCACAACTTTACAACATGGTCACACCTTGGCCTTTCTCTTGTTGGGGATAGACATCATCGGTAAAGTTCATCCTGCCGGGAGCAATGGGCAGTCATTCGTCCTAGTGGCAGTCGACTACTTCACAAAGTGGGTCAAAGCACAAGCCTATCGATCCCTCAATGCCAAAAATGTGGCCAAATTTGTAAAGATTAATATCATGTGCCGATACGGCATGCCTCATGAAATCATTTCCGACAACGGCTCTCACTTCGAGAAGGAAATGGATGAACTTTTGGTAGAATACAAGATCACCAAGCACAAGTCATCTCCTTACCGGCCCCAAGCAAATGGTGCAGTCGAAGCAGCAAATAAGACCATCGAGACCATCGTCAAGAAAATGGCCTCAACAGAAGGGATTGGCCCGAGAAGCTACCATTAGCATTGTGGGGCTACCGCAAATCAATACGATCCGCAACAGGAGAAACTCCTTATGCATTGGTCTATGGTTCTGAAGCCGTACTCCTATCGAACTTGAAGTCCCATCTCTTCGGGTCCTCCTCGAGAATCAAGTCAACGAGGTCAACTGGATGCAAAGTCGATACGAACAGCTAGCCTTACTCGACGAGAAAAGATTAAGGCACTCGAACGCACGAGGGCATATCAGCAAAGGATGGCAAGAGCTTTCAACAAAAAAGTGAAGCCTCGAAACATCAATGTGGGAGATTGGTCTTAAGACAACATCCTCCTAATGCCATGAATCCCTGGGGAAATGGGGACCCCGATGGATCGGTCCGTACGTGGTCAAAAAGATACTAAACGGTGGTGCAGTCCGGCTCGTGGATTTAGATGGTGACCAGCTGCCAAAGGAGGTCAACCTCGACAAGCTCAAGAGGTTCTACGCTTAATAAACAAAGACCATATTAAAAAAAAAAAAAAAAAAAAAATCGCTCGCTAGGTTGAAAACCCGCAAGGCGGCCTAGGCAAAAATTAGAGCACGTGCAAAAAGAAGCCCGCTAGATTGAAAACCCGCAAGGGCGGTCTAGCAAAAAACAGGGTGCACAACAAAAAAAAAAAATAAAAAAAAATGGTCTTTTGTTATTGAACTACGAAGACCCGAGCCTCCCAACTGGAGGAACGTAGGCAACCTTCGGGTGCGGTCTAAAACATATCAAAAATACCCAATTCACTTCAAATAACAAAATGCAATTTCTATTCATTCAATGAATTATTCAAACCATTACAACGGATTTATTGAGCAACAAAAGACATCAAAATATTAAATCCTAAAACAAAGTGGTCTAATTGCAATCTCTTAGGGTACTAAGAAAAATCCAATTTTCTCTTAGCTTTGAAGGACCACCCGATCGTCTCTCAATCCTTTTCTTCTTGAGTAACAAAGGAGCGCTAATACGCACCGAAACCTTCTGTGCTGCAACACGTCTCCTAGAATAAAAGTCATCCAAAGGAGTACCGAAAGGTCAGCGAGAATGTTACTCGAATCAGCAGCAGCCTCCTATATCTCAAAGTGCTGCTAGGCTCAAAACCCTGTCCCAACAACTCGGCACGAAGCACATCAACCCAAGTGATGCCACGGTAAAGGGTGCCAAATAAATAATCCAAGTAGCTCTCTGGAAGGAAGACACTCCCCCGATGCAGAGGAGCGAAAGCCCAACGATTGCGGTCATCTCCCAAGCCGACTGAAGCTCACTCGAGAAGTCAGGACCCATGTAAGCAACTGGACGAAGCATTCCATCCCTCGGAAAAGGAATTGTCTGTTGGCGACCGAACTGCCGCAGAACCCGCTCTGGCTGGTAAAATGAAGAATCTCTCAAACCAGGTACAACCACGTGCTGAAAACCAAGAGTCCATTCACAAAAGACGAAGACCCCAAGAAGGAGGACACCACTCATATCAAACGGTCGCCCGAGAGAGGTAAAGAATTTCTTCCAATCATCTTCAGATAAATCCCGGATCAACAACTTCCTCCTATGAACAGCAAAAGGAGACAAATCACCATCCGGAGAATAAATTCTGAAGTGTTCTCGGAGCCATATGGTCAAGAGCAAGGGCTTCCCCGACACATCTTGCCCGTCCTATGTAACTCATCAAGGCCGTGCAACGTCTCCCCTACAATAAGAGGGATTATACTAAGTTGTGCTCTTAGCTTGCAAAATAATCTCAGCCAACTGCACGTCCGCAGTCCCGAAAGGTGTAACAAACAGTACTTCGCTGAAGAGACAAACGGCCATGGCATTCCTTTTGAAAGATTGAACCATCGGGTCCTCCGAGTGTAAACTGAAGAACATCGGCAATTCAGTTATGTCAATCACGGTACCATGCAACATCTTCCTCACGTCCTCAACAGGGAGATTCAGTAACCCGACCCAAGAGCGATGGCACCGCGGTGATATTTAGGGACGGCAATCCGACCATCCAAAGGCATGCCAAGGATGGCCCCGAAATCGTCAACAGTCGGCACCATTTCATTAGCTGAAAGGTTGAAGGTATGGCTGTCGCAATCCCAGAAAGCTGCGGCAGCTCTCAACAAATCCCAATCCGGCTTCAACGTCCGCAAAGTGAAAAGAATTCGGAACCCGAAGTCTTTAATGAAGGCCTTCTTGGGATGGGTCTTAAAACAATACACAAAAGTACCCAAGTCCTTTTCATACTCACTAACAACCTTGGCATCAAGGCAAAAGAATTGGAAGCCATGGAAAATGTTGATCACAAGCGAAGTTAAGCAATAATATGATGTTCAAAAATGGCAGAAAGGAGCTGTGAGAATCAAGTGGTCGAACAGAAGATGATATTATAGCTGTTTGGGGCTCTTTTGGTCAGCAAATGTCAAGCCGGAATTCCGCCTCCAGACGCGCGCGTCACCCGACAGCGGTATGAAGTGCCGCGCGCGTCCCTAGCCTACATATTAAGGCGCGCGCCTCCCAGGTCTAAATCGCTTCAAGAAAAGGCCTTGTCAGAGATCTCCAGCTATATCAAGACACTGTCCCGATCCTCAGACACCCAGTTGGGCACACCTTTTCTGGTCCGCCCTTAAGGCATGTCAAAAATCGAAAGTAGGATAGAAACTCCACTCAAAAGTAGGCTGTCCTCTTCAAAATTCCAAACTCCCTAATTCTGTCACGGGTGCCACACCACCCTCAGAGTCAATCTCAACATTTCATCTCCAGCAGGAACATTTTTCTGGTCGCGGTCAACTGTGCCCGTACCCCGCAATTCAAAAAAGTCAAGTGTGACTCCAAATGGCACGAGACTTCAAGCAATATTTCATCAAACGATTCACTAACGGATTCGTCAACAAGGGTTCACCAACGGCTCATCCAAAGGATTCACTAACGGATTCATCAAACGGATTCACTAACGGATTCGTCAACAAGGGTTCACTAACGGACTCATCCAAGGGATTCACTAACGGATTCATCAAACGGATTCACCAACGGATTCGTCAACAAGGGTTCACCAACGGACTCATCCAAGGGATTCACTAACGGATTCATCAAACGGATTCACCAACGGATTCGTCAACAAGGGTTCACCAACGGACTCATCCAAGGGATTCACTAACGGATTCATCAAACGGATTCACCAACGGATTCGTCAAAAGGGTTCACCAAGGACTCATCCAAGGGATTCACTAACGGATTCATCAAACGGATTCACCAACGGATTCGTCAACAAGGGTTCACCACGGACTCATCCAAGGGATTCACTAACGGATTCATCAAACGGATTCACCAACGGATTCGTCAACAAGGGTTCACCAACGGGATCATCCAAAGGATTCACTAACGGATTCATCAAACGGATTCACTAACGGATTCGTCAACAAGGGTTCACCAACGGACTCATCCAAAGGATTTCACTAACGGGTTCATCAAACGAATTCACCAACGGATTCGTCAACAAGGGTTCACCAACGGACTCATCCAAGGGATTCACTAACGGATTCATCAAACGGATTCACCAACGGATTCGTCAACAAAGGTTCACCAACGGACTCATCCAAGGGATTCACTAACGGATTCATCAAACGGATTCACTAACGGATTCGTCAACAAGGGTTCACCAATGGACTCATCCAAGGGATTCACTAACGGATTCATCAAACCGGTTCACTAACGGCCTCATTCAAAACATTCAGCCGGCAGGTTCACCTAAAGGATCATGCCACCCCCTCTATCAACAAAAGCCGCTCACACAGGGAGCGCACCACTATCTCTCGCAATTTCAAATTCCTGCTTTCATCGAGTCTTTGCTTTTTCTTGGTGATGTCCTCGGCAGGTGTTTTTAACTTTCGTCGACGCGTTTTGCTTTGCAGTCCACGTCGCCGAGGGGCTCTGTAGACACCCCGCCTCGGACCGCTCACCCCGATTGCACATTTGATTTGTGTTTCTCCCCATTTTAAGTGTTTCTCGTTAGTTCTGTCACTTCCGTTAAGTTCCTGACTGACTTCGTTAAGTCCAGGGACTAAACTGAATGACAGGGCTGACTTTCTAGTCCATTCTGTCAAAATTGCCTTCTCTGAGTCGCGCGCCTCCGACAGGAGGAGCCAGGCGCGCGCGCCTCCCGCCCCCAAAGCAGGAAGCGCGCGCCTCTGGGCGTCAGTTACAGATTTCTGGCCAGGATTCCCTCCCTTGCTCAATTTACAAGATTTTGCCCGGAAGGATTTCTTGGTGACTGGGTTTTGGCACCAAAAACACGCCTCTTTCACCTATAAAAACCTCTCTTTACCTCCATTTTCAAGGATCGAAAACTTGGACGGAAGATTGAACTTACAAAAACTATACCAAAATCACTTTCTAAAGGTTCTCCAAGGATTTCTTCAAGCAACATTTGAAGGTCTTCGAATTGTAGGTAAAAGTCCATCTTTTCCTTTCTTTTCTACTTCATCTCCTCTCTCTCTTTTACTTTAATCAAATGTGCAATCACCCAAATCATTTTGGGACATGACTCTAATGATCACCTCATCTCATTGAGGTTGGTTAAGGAGTTATCTCCTACATTCCAAATCCTATTTTAAATCCCCCCTTTTCATGACTTAAAGAAGAAGAAGAAGAACATTTCATTCATGTAGATTTTGATCAAGCAAGACCAACTTTAGTTGGGCGAGATGGGTGTTTCGGTAATTCCCATCTCGTAATCTAACCCCCGAACCTCAAAACAAGAATCTCTGTTTTCGTAATCAAACTTAGGCTACAATCTATAGGTTTTTCTTATGTTCCTCAAAACATAGGTGGCGACTCTAAAAACAAGTTAGACATCCTAGGATAATTCACCGCTCTAGCCAAGCCGTGGTTCCCCCGGGGTATCTACACAATGCTATGAGAGGTTTATTGATATATTGTTTGTTTTTCTCTTGGACATGTCTATTCTAATACAAATTTGAAAATGAGATTCATGCAAGCACTTGGTAGCAAATGGCTGATCAAAACTACTAACATTGCAGACAACTGTAGACACCCCATTTTGAACTCAAATCTATGATTACACTACTCTTGTGTCTCGCCTTTGTGTTTTGATGAAAACTCGTTAGTTCTTTCATTTTTCATTAAGTTTCTGACTAACTCCGTTAGTCTGGGGGCTAAACTGAACAACAGAACTTTAGATAAGGGCAAAACAGTACTTCTGTGCTGGATGCCTCGTACGAGACATTGATGTCTCGTACGAGACATCTCCTCTGTCTGCGAGTTTGATTCACTTTCCTTCTCCGTCCCGATCTCTTTCTTGGCCACACTCTGCTAAACCGGGGATATCTAATAGGAAGCTTCCTAGGAGGTTTCCTATTGATTCCTTACCTAATTAAACCTCTCCACCTCCATAATTGGTCCCTAAGCAATCTAAGCCTATAAATAAAGAGTCTTTCACTCTTAATGCTAGTTAATGATCCCTTAAGCACAAAAAAGAGGTTAACAACTCTCTAGTCAGTCCTTCTCCAAAGAATCCCGTTTTTATTCCTCCCTCACACCTAAACACCATCAAAAAGTCATCTTTTCAAGCCAAAGTCATCACATAACTCTTGGATCTTCAAGGCCTTAGTCAAGGCCATCAATTGGAATCTCAAGAACACTTTAGGTAAACTCCGACGCTTTTAATTTCTACTTCTCATCTCTTTCATTGTTTTAGAGTGGTGTAATCCCATCAAAAGGATCAGCCTAGAGCCTCTCCAATCCATGGAGATAGTCTCGAAGCACATGATCCGACATTCCAATAATTAAGAAATTAATTATTGGCTTTATTTGTTTTAATTATTTGTTCTCTATTTGATTGAAAACACGTAAGCAAGACCAATCCTAGATTGGGTGGATTGGGTGCTCCTTGACCTTTCCAATCCATAACTTAACCCCCGAACTCAAGAATCTCACGGTCCGTGTTCCGTTCAACAACATGGTGGCGACTCTTAAATCAAGAAAGGTAAAGCGAGGATACATCAAATCTTTTTCGGGTGCAAACAGTGGCGACTCCTGTCGCGACCCCGAACCCCGCGGGCCCGAGACCGCGAGCTGGACGTCGACTTAAAACCAAAACTATGAAATACCGAAGTTAAAAATTCCATTTGATACCAAAAGGTGATGATCCAAAATTTTACAAATCCAAGTTTGATAATAACCAAATACAACTATCATAAACTTCCACAAGTTTATGCCCAACAAAATAAAAATGTACAATTCTTAATGACGTCATTGTTTGGTACAACTATCCCAAAAGGTTACACATTTATATAATGTAAACCAACCTATAACAACTTTCCCCCAAAAGAATGTATCCACAGTCGACGTCCTCTTTCTCGTGATCAGCGAGACTAATCCTTAGCACCTGGGGGGGGGGGGGTTAAGGAAAAACAAAGATAAAAAGAAACGGGGTGAGATAAATCACAATAAGTTACTAATGCAACTACATGACATGCTATGATGCAAGAAGCAATAAGCAATAATAAATATCACATAGCACATAGCATTTATCACATAACTGATAGCAGCGGAAATAAACACATAACAAAGGATATAGCCAAGGTTTTCCAAACCGAAGAACAAAATAAAGGTCGCTGCGCAGCTTCAATAATCAACAAATCATCATCTTCATAATAGCATGAAAGCTGAAGAGAAATCCCCGGTACCGGAACCAATAACCAAATGAAGTATCACAAGGGACGGGAGACATGCCACAAAGTCATGCTCCAAGTAAATCTAAAATGCACATAAAGGAGCTAGCTCTTCTCACATCCAAGGCCAATCTGGAGGAGGGTAGTAATGGGGCAAAACAATGGTCAACATTACAATGGACTTGGCCGTGCCATCATAATGTTTCGCATCGCCCAAACACACACAAAATACCAGCTGGACTTTAAAATAAATGCTAAGTAATAAATACTAGCTTAATAAACAACTTAAGGTTCCAAGGCAGGGAACCAATCCAAATAAATTACCACAAAGGTAAACCAATACAAACCACACATCAAGATGAACCACATTCCCAAAACGGTACTTAAATAAATTTCATAACACATTTATTCACAAAAGAATCAATTCCACTTAAATAAGTGTTCCACGGTGTTATCTTAAGTTAATTAGAAGAAGGCATCCTAAACTAGTTAAGCCATTTAGTTAAAACAAGCAAAAAGGACAAAATCCTGGAACAGTGAGCGGGCGGGCGCCTGGCCTGGGGCGGGCGGGCGCTTGTTTGGCCAGAAGGTCAGGCCGCTGGAAAAGGGATTGCAGGCGGGCGCCTGGGCAAGGGCAGGCGGGCGCCTGGTCTACGCATTGGCCAAGAACAGAGCTGGGTAAATGCCATTTTCGACCAAAACACAATCCTTCACTTAAGTTATCAAAATCAAAGCTTCCCAATACATTTCTAAAGCTCCTAAACAACATCCAACCTAAAGGGAACCTAAATAACACCCTTTAATCACCCAAACCAACACCAAATCCCCACATTCAAGATTTCACCATTTTTACCCAAAAACTCAAATAAATTCAAAATAAATTCTAAACTCAACCAAACTTCAAATATAACACATCATTGATTATATAAACATGATATGAACATTTTAGCATAAAAATGGGGGAAAAGTAACTTACTCGAAAATTCTCAAAGATGACGGAATTCAATTCTTTTTGGTTCTACGCGATCCTATCGACGATCTAGGGCGGATAAACCCTCGATCAAGCAACTCTTGCAACTGAACCTTTAACTCCTTCAACTCTGCGGGGGCTAACCTATAAGGTGATTTTGAAATTGGAGCCGTACCCGGCAAAAGGTCTATACAAAATTCAATCTCACGATCGGGAGGCAATCATACTCGGTAGAGAAAACATCGGGAAATTCCCGAACTACCCGAACACTATCCAAACTAGGGGATTCTTTCCTAGTATCAAGAACACTAGCCAAATACCCCTCACAACCACTATGCAAAAATTTTCTCGCTTTCATATAAGAAATTAAGCGAACCTTTCTACTCAGAGGATTAGCCTCAAACACAAATTTAGGCACATCGGGAATAGAAAAAGTAACAATTTTCTTACGGCAATCAACGGAAGCATGAAACTTGCTCAACCAATCCATACCCAAAATGACATCAAAGTCTTGGATAGGAAGAACTACCAAATCCGCACAAAGGACACGACCACAAATAACCACATCACAAGAACGAAAGACTCGATCAGAAATCAAGCATTCTCCTATAGGGGTCGACACCTCTAGCACGTACGGTAAAGACTCGAATGCAGCATTTAACATGGAAGCAAATTGCACAGAAATGTATGAATGAGATGATCCTGGATCTACTAACGCTCGTGCGCTCACATTAGACACAGAAACAATACCTCCAATAACCGAAGGATCATCGGTCGCTTGTTGTTGATTCATGGCATATATCTTTCCTTGAACTTTGGGCTTCCCGGTAGCATCCATTTTCTGACCCTGATTAGTACCAACTCCTGACCCGGATGCTTGTCCTCTACCTCTCGGGCAATCTTTTACAAAGTGACCCATTTGACCACAATTGGTGCACCTTCCCTGCTTCTTCCAACACCGGTCCTCAGAATGACCTTCCTTTTGACAATACGAACAAAGCCTCCTAATTTGGTTCCTTGGTTCCCAGAAGTGGTACCCAGGTTCCTTGGGATCGGTTTCCCTCGGAACTGAGATTGTCCCCCAAAGTTACCTCGAGTGTCGGAACGGTGTTGAGGTTGAGACTTAGCATGGCTTCCCGTTTACCCGTACCCACAACCTCGGTTTTCCTTTTGTGCTCCCCAATATCTTGCTCTATCAAGTAGGCTCGGTCTACCGCATCTTGGAAGGTCACAATCCGTTGGGCAATAAGTTGAGTACGGATGGAGGTCTTCAATCCCCGAATGAATCTCATAGCCTTTTGTTCCTTGGTCCTCACCAAATAGTCACAATACCGGGCTAATTCTATGAACTTAGCCGAGTATTGAGCTATAGACAACAAACCTTGCTCTAAGTTGAGTAGCTCGATCTCCTTTCGGTTTTGATCAACAACCGGAATGAAATGTTCCTTGAATTTGCGCACAAACAACTCCCACGCATACACCATGTGAGTATCATCCCAACTAGCTTTAACACCCTTCCACCAATGCTCGGCGGCTCCCACAAGTTTATAAGCCGCAAACCGGACCCTATCCTCGTCCGTGCACCCAAATACCTCATAAATCTTCTCCATCGACTCAATCCACAACTCAGCTTTCCGAACATCGAGTTCCCCATTGAATTCAACCGGTTTCAACTTCAGAAATTGCTCCAATCCATAGCGGGGTGGTGCTTGTTCTACCCTCGGACCTTGATCATGTATGGCCTTCATGGCCGCCTCGAACATGCCTTGAAACATAGCACGTGCTTCTTCCCTTGTGTTATTCTGATTCTGTGCTCCACTAGAGCCTTCACCTGTTCTCCTTCTAGCCATCTCAAACAATTACCTGCATAAGACATCAACCGTTAATCACTCCGCACACTACTACCCTCCTAGGTCATACTAGTCCACCTAGACTTATACTTAGAGCCAAACTATGGCTCTGATACCAACTGTCGCGACCCCGAACCCCGCGGGCCCGAGACCGCGAGCTGGACGTCGACTTAAAACCAAAACTATGAAATACCGAAGTTAAAAATTCCATTTGATACCAAAAGGTGATGATCCAAAATTTTACAAATCCATGTTTGATAATAACCAAATACAACTATCATAAACTTCCACAAGTTTATGCCCAACAAAATAAAAATGTACAATTCTTAATGACGTCATTGTTTGGTACAACTATCCCAAAAGGTTACACATTTATATAATGTAAACCAACCTATAACAACTTTCCCCCAAAAGAATGTATCCACACTCGACGTCCTCTTTCTCGTGATCAGCGAGACTAATCCTTAGCACTTGGGGGGGGTTAAGGAAAAACAAAGATAAAAAGAAAGGGGGTGAGATAAATCTCAATAAGTTACTAATGCAACTACATGACATGCTATGATGCAAGAAGCAATAAGCAAGAATAAATATCACATAGCACATAGCATTTATCACATAACAGATAGCAGCGGAAATAAACACATAACAAAGGATATAGCCAAGGTTTTCCAAACCGAAGAACCAATAAAGGTCGCTGCGCAGCTTCAATAATCAACAAATCATCATCTTCATAATAGCATGAAAGCTGAAGAGAAATCCCCGGTACCGGAACCAATAACCAAATGAAGTATCACAAGGGACGGGAGACATGCCCAAAGTCATGCTCCAAGTAAAGCTAAAATGCACACAAAGGAGCTAGCTCTTCTCACATCCAAGGCCAATCTGGAGGAGGGTAATAATGGGGCAAAACAATGGTCAACATTACAATGGACTTGGCCGTGCCATCATAATGTTTCGCATCGCCCAAACACACACAAAATACCAGCTGGACTTTCAAATAAATGCTAAGTAATAAATACTAGCTTAAATAACAACTTAAGGTTCCAAGGCAGGGAACTAATCCAAATAAATTACCACAAAGGTAAACCAATACAAACCACACATCAAAGATGAACCACATTCCCAAAACGGTACTTAAATAAATTTCATAACACATTTATTCACAAAAGAATCAATTCCACTTAAATAAGTGTTCCACGGTGTTATCTTAAGTTAATTAGAAGAAGGCATCCTAAACTAGTTAAGCCATTTAGCTAAAACAAGCAAAAAGGACAAAATCCTGGAACAGTGAGCGGGCGGGCGCCTGGCCTGGGGCGGGCAGGCGCTTGTTTGGCCAGAAGGTCAGGCCGCTGGAAAAGGGATTGCAGGCGGGCGCCTGGGCAAGGGCAGGCGGGCGCCTGGTCTACGCATTGGCCAAGAACAGAGCTGGGTAAATGCCATTTTCGACCAAAACACAATCCTTCACTTAAGTTATCAAAATCAAAGCTTCCCAATACATTTCTAAAGCTCCTAAACAACATCCAACCTAAAGGGAACCTAAATAACACCCTTTAATCACCCAAACCAACACCAAATCCCCACATTCAAGATTTCACCATTTTTACCCAAAAACTCAAATAAATTCAAAATAAATTCTAAACTCAACCAAACTTCAAATATAACACATCAAGCATTATATAAACATGATATGAACATTTTAGCATAAAAATGGGGGAAAAGTAACTTACTCGAAAATTCTCAAAGATGACGGAATTCAATTCTTTTTGGTTCTACGCGATCCTATCGACGATCTAAACACATTTCACGTTTTAAGAAATGAGAGATAACAAGAGGAAGATGAAGAAAATGAAGAGAGAATATAGAGAAAACTTACCCCTTTCTTTGGCTAGGAAGAGAGAGAAATGGGCTGGGAAGGGATGGAGAGAGTGAGGGAGAAGGTGAGGGAGGTGAGGGAGAAGAGAGGGAGTAGGGAAGTTATTCAAAATGTTACACTCGGGCCCCTTCCCCAACTACTAACACAATACTACACTCCCAACTAACAATTAAGACCCTACAATACTACACTAACCCAAATGATCCAAATAAAATGCTTAAGCATAAATATTATAACACATAAAATGCACATATAAATATTTAAATAAATAATAATTTAAAGAAATAAATAAGCAAATAAATAAATAATAATTATTTACTACTAATAAAATAGAGCCTAGATTTCGGGTCGTGACAACTCCGCTGGGGACAATTTAAGTGGGTTAGACTTGCGGGTAAATTAGGTGTTTTTAATCTCTGTAATTTTCTGCAAAAATTAATTTTTTCTTAATTTTTCTGTAAATTTTCGGACTGCTCTGTTTTGAATCTGGGCTTCAGAAGAGATGTCCCGTACGAGACATCGGATCCCTCGTACGAGGCATCCCTTTTAAGCCGCCAAACAAGTTTCTTTGCTGCACATTTGAAGAAAATAAGGTTGCTCATCATTGCCTCCATCATTAGGCCAATAAAAAAAAATTGGCGGCTGTTAAAGAAATAATTTCAGATTGGTCCCTACACTTCTAAACTGCAGTTTGGTCCCTGTGTTCTAGAAAATTCCAGAACAGCCCCAAATTTTTAGAAATTCCAGATCAGTCCCTAGACTTCAAAAAAAAAAAAAAACTTTTGTTTGCTTGTATTTACTCCGTCCCCATATGTGCATTAAATGATTTATGTCATATACATGTATTGTTTTTGCGTTAACATCTTTTGCAGCGGAGTATAAAAAAATGAATAAATTAGAGATGACTACTGTACTCATTCCCTAGTTTATTTTGCACCCATTAATGGGTAATGCAAGCACTGTGAGTACTTATATCCCTCTCTTCTATGTGCTCCTACGTGCTTATGTGCTCTTCCTCTTCTCAAAAATCTTTTCAAACTCGAACTACGTTGACCTGAGTCTCTCTTTCTTTTTCTGAAGATTGAGGGAAACGTAGGCAACCACTTTGGTCCGGTCAAATCTTTTACTTGCTTTAAAAAAAATATCTCTATTTTTCCTTGACATCTAGAACTTGACTCTCACACACGTGCACACATGTAGAGTAATTGCACTACATACCCTATAAACCTGGGTCCCAATCGGAGGACGGATGTCGGTCAGCACCCCCATTCTAACGAATGGCCCTTGCTGGTCTCTCCAAAGATGGTGTACCCACTCCGTGACATGCTCCTAGACTGTGTTCATGGGGAGCCTTAGCCGTAAGCCTTGCATCAACCTCATGCATACATACTAGTTAATAAGACACTCCTCGAGACCAGTCGGTTTGATTTTTAGGGTTGTTTTAATCTTTGCCCAAGATAACGCATCTTTACAATCTATAATTCTCCTTTGTGAATATGATGAATGTCCCTTCGGTAAAATGTTGAACAAAGGATTTTGAAAGAATGGAGAACCTCTCTACAGAAATCCGAGTTTGTGTTTTCCTACTTTCACTATTCTGTGCGGGATTGTGGATGCCATTTTGGCTTAGTTTCGACCGCACCGTTCAACATGTCCCTTTCGGTTGTCTCTTAAAATTCACAAGGTTTGATTGCATTAATGCGTTGTTTAACAAAGTGCAAAAAAATTACGGAATCACTTAGGTTTGGCTAAATTGAATGGTGGATTCTGATGAGAATATGAGACCTTTGCCCAAATTGTCCGTTTGGGAGAGTGCAATACATGTGAAAAACAAGGGGCTCATATTCTAAGGTGACGGAATCCACTATTCCAGGATATTAGATAGAAACCCCCCAAAACAGATTAAGTTCCGTCCGACCAAAATTAGGATTTAAAAGCTGAATTCTGTGTTTTGTGCTGGATGTCTCGTATGAGACATCCTTGTCTCGTACGAGACATCTCATTCTGTCTGTGTCAGTTTCTGTGCTGTGCTCGTTTGGTCAACCTACACTCACTCCTAAGCCTATACACCTCTATAAATCCGACTTGTTGGGACCTTAATCTGGGTTTAACGCAATATCTATACCATTAGGTCTGTCCAAATCGCAACTAGATCGTTCCAAACTCTTCCAACACTATGTCCGAAGTAGGCGCCAAGTCTATACAAGAGGCCCATGATCTCAAGACTCGACTAGAAAGGGAAGTAAGTCAAATGGTCGAAGTATGCGCCACTTCCCTATACACTGACTTCAAGCGGAAAATGAAGGGGGAATTCATGACTCTCTTACAAACCCAAGGGGATTACTATGGGAAAGAAGCCGCAACCCTTCACGGTCGCTTACAAGCCCAAGAAGAGTGTCACAAGAAAGAGATTGAGGCATTCCAAACCCGTCTACAAACTCAAGAAGAGTTCTACGAGAGTAAGATCGAAACACTTCAAGCACGCTTGCAAGCTCAAAAGGAATGCTATAGAAAAGAGGCCAAAGCCCTTTGTGAAACAACCATGCCTAAGAAGAAGAGGCGGCTATGTGACCCTAATATATCCAAAGTTACTAAGATGGGAACGACAAGGCACTACGATAATCTTGAAGGGGTTATTCAAGAGGGTCTCCTTGACATCCTCTTAAAGGAAGGCAAAATAAAGCCTGAAGAAGGGACTACTCACAAGGTGAACTATAACTACAATCGTATCCCCTTATTCTGCAAGTTCCACAGAGCCACTGGCCATGACACCAACTCTTTCCGCCGCTTAAAGGATGTGATCCAAGATCTCATTGACAACAAGGAACTTGAAGTACCGAACATCATCACCAATCCGCTCCCCTAGAGACGTGAAGAAGAAAAAGCCTTATGAAGAATTCATAGACTTACCACTTTGAGGCTACAATTATCCTCTCCCTTTCTCCTTAGAAATAGAATAGGTTTTAAATTCCTAGTATGAACTCGAAGAGTCGTTCTGTCATTCTAGTCCATCTCCCCCCTTCTCTAGTTTGTGTCAACTAAACTATCGAGTCTGTTTTGAATTCAAGTTATTAATAAAAGTCATTCTTATTCCTATACACTACTCTAAGGTTGTTCTACCTTTTGAATTTCTCTCTAATTCATGAAATGGATCCGCAAACAATAAATTGTAATCTAAAACCTTGCAATTGATAATAGAAATGTCTAAACAAGTTTTGAGAAGAAGGCCTAGGGGCTACACATTACTATCACCACGCTCATGTCAGAAGTTAAAGGACCACAATAGAAGAAAGCCTAAGGCATTATCATTCCAAAACAAAAGTGGGGCTACTCAATTTAAGCTTTGAGAGTAAAAAAAATGAAAAAAAAAAGAAGAAAAGTAAAAGAAAAAGAAAAACTCTCAAGCTTTCACAACCCCACAAAGAAGGAGTTTCAACCACACGTAATGAAGTAAAAAAAAGGAGGCCTCTCATCTCCTCCTACAACGAAGATTAAATCCAAATGAAGAAAAAATGAGACTCCTAAATTGAAGACCGTATCCATCATCCGTAGATATCACTCACGAAGAAATCCGAAGGGCGCACCAATGATTAGGCATTCTCCTCAAAACTTGTCAAGACATTTCTAGATGATTCACTTGCAAAATGAATTGAACAAACCCTTAAGACATCAAAAATAAATACTAGGGTCCATTAAAGGTAGAACTATCTTTCTAGTACTTCGAGCCGAGTAGCGTTCATTGTTGAGTCTAGGGGCTTCCTCTCTCATACACTTCTCATTGAAATACAAGCATCAAGGATAGGGGCTTTTTATTCTTTCCGTCCCCTTCCAATTCCTGTTCAAGATATACGAACTCGTCAAAGTAAATCTGCACTAGGGGCTATCCTCTTCACCTCTAACTCTCATTACAAAGTGCGTTATCCTCCCGAGTCGATGCTTGGAATACACTTCCCAAAATCCAAGTCGATAGCTAAAATGCCTAATACATCCAAACCCAAAAATCTTGCATGTCTCTTTCCTAATAAGAGACAAAACTACTCTCCTCTCTGAGTCATCTTCGAGTACATACTCTGTCAAAAAAAGAAAAAAGAGAGGCAAAAGAGATGCCCGCTAGATTGAAAACCCGAAAGGGCGGTATAGGCAAAAATCAGGGTGTGTCACAAAAAAAAATAGGGAGAACATTCTTCAAATCATTTCTTCTTCAACCTTCCTCTTTCCTTATATCAATCAAGCGGGAGAGCACTCTTATTCAAATCAAACAGCCTCATAAGCCTGTTCATGGAGTCATCTACAACATACAAGATTTTTGGGGCTTGACTTAGACCAAAGCATGAGATAAACTTGGGTGAATAGAATGCGTCTCTCACCGGAAGCTTTCGGACATGGAATTCTAGAATGATTCAAAATTACGCCTAGCCTACTTAGAACTTGCACATCATTAGTCGTCAGACAAATAGTTGTCTCCCTTGACACAACATGACTAAAGGAACGATCTGGACGGATCATCTCGAGACAACCATCAAGGAAACTCCGTAGCATCACCTCTGCAGAGAACCTGATTAGGTCCCAACTTGTCAAACACTTGTCCCCGCACACACATACAAATTAACACATACAGTTCATCACCAATAAATATCCCATCGCGAATCCATGCTATTCACACTACTTACATCAAGGTTGACCGACCGGGCATGCACATAAATTTGTTACCGCCGCATGAGTCTAATCCAAACTAAAATCAAAGCTAAATTGCTTGCTAGAATAGGTTCTACTTGTTGTATTAACAGGTACAAGAACCAATCCGTTCTCAAAGAAAATTCAACAACATTCAGACACCTCTGCATCCAGTACATTCAATGTAGGAACATTGGAAGAGGATAATGTCCAGTACGTTCAATCAACCATTGACGAGGACATTTAGAAGTCTACAAATCAACATCAAATTCAGAGTTTCTGCATCCAAGACTTTCAATGTAGAGCATTGGAAGAGGATAATGTCCAGTACGTTCAATCAACCATTGACGAGGACATTCAGAAGTCTACATCTACATCAAAACCGTCAAGTACTTTCAATGAGGAATTGGAAGAGGACATGTTCAGTACTTTTGATCAGCCATTGAAAGAGAACATCCAGGGATCCAGTACTTTCAATCAAATAATGAAAGAGGATAATATCCAGTACTCTCAATGTAGGAGCATTGATTGAGGATATTCCCCAACAACTTCAACACAGTCTGCACCAGCAACACCATCAACCGCGACGCTCCATCAACTACAGAGGGCATATTCAGAATTGGGTCAAGGACATTGATTCCTCAGTATGGGTACTCTCTAAACTCTAAACTTTACTTACCGCAATATTACTTTCAAAATGATTTCCAAAATACCTAAAACCACCGTTTTTTTGTGTTTTCGAAGTAGAACTATGTTTGGTCTGATTTCATTACGTAGGCAGCTTTCTAGCACGACCATACCCAAATTTCTAAATGGTGTCTTTTCTATCGACGACGCTACTTCTTCCATAAGTATCGTCGCCGAGGGGCTCTGTAGACACCCCATTTTGAACTCAAATTTATGATTACACAACTCTTATGTCTCGCCTTTGTGTATTGATGAAAACTCGTTAGTTCTATCATGTTTTGTTAAGTTTCTGACTGACTCCGTTAGTCTGGGGGCTAAATTGAACAAAAAAACTTTAGATAAGGGCAAAACAGTACTTCAATGCTGGATGCCTCGTACGAGACATTGATGTCTCGTACGAGACATCTCCTCTGTCTGCGAGTTTGATTCACTTTCCTTCCCCGTCCTGATCTCTTTCTTGGCCAACACTCTCCTAAACCGGGGAATATCTAATAGGAAGCTTCCTAGGAGGTTTCCTATTGATTCCTTACCTAATTAAACCTCTCCACCTCCATACTTGGTCCCTAAGCAATCTAAGCCTATAAATAAAGAGTCTTTCACTCCTAATGCTAGTTAATGATCCCTTAACCACACAAAAGAGGTTAACAACTCTCTAGTCAGTCCTTCTCCAAAGAATCCCGTTTTTATTCCTCCCTCACACCTAAACACCATCAAAAAGTCATCTTTTCAAGCCAAAGTCATCACATAACTCTTGGATCTTCAAGGCCTTAGTCAAGGCCATCAATTGGAATCTCAAGAACGCTTTAGGTAAACTCCTACGCTTTTAATCTCTACTTGTCATCTCTTTCTTTGTTTTAGAGTGGTGTAATCCCATCAACAGGATCATCCTAGAGCCTCTCCAATCCATGGAGATGGTCTCGAAGCACATGATCCGACATTCCAATAATTAAGAAATTAATTATTGGCTTTATTTGTTTTAATTATTTGTTCTCTATTTGATTGAAAACACGTAAGCAAGACCAATCCTAGATTGGGTGGATTGGGTGCTCCTTGACCTTCCCAATCCATAACTTAACCCCCGAACTCAAGAATCTCACGGTCCGTGTTCCGTTCAACAACATGGTGGCGACTCTCAAATCAAGAAAGGTAAAGCGAGGATCAATCAAATCTTTCTCGGAATCAAACAACAACAAGGACTTGGAAGCTCTTGATCTTCGACACTTGTATGCCATGCTGAAGGTTTTTGAATTCAAGCTTGAAGAGGTCCATGAAACCGAAAGCAGATTTAAGACCCTCTCTCTAGCCGCATTCAACAATACCTCATCTCCAGTTTACAATCCAGACCATCATCAAGCCGCTCCTCACCTCCACTTGCAAACCGATCCTCCTGATCAAAATGTTCCTAGATACAATCCTCAAACTACACCTCCTGATTATTACCAATAGTCTCATCAATCCTATTCTCAATCACATCAACCATATCCTCAACCTCATCAATCTTATCAGCAGTCTCATCAATCCTACACTCCTCCTCAAAGTTCTTATTCTCAGAGTATAGCATCTCAATCTTCATGCTCTAGTCAAGTTGATTTTGATGACATGGATGATGAAGAATTTGCTTTGTATGTGAAGAAATATACCAAGTTTAGGAAGAACAATAGATCTCAATTTCCATCCCCTAAAGGACCTGCAAGTTTGTCCCTCCAACCAGATTCAACAAAACCGCAGATCCTAAGAAAAGGGATGACCTGGTCTGTTATAACTGCAGACAGCCAGGTCACTTTGCTTCAAGTTGTCCCAAACCGCGCTATGAAGCCGCGCCAGCCAAGAAACCATTCAACAAGAAGTTTGTCAAGAGAAGAGGAATGGTAGCTGACCAATGGGATCAACCGCTGACATGGATGGGATCTGATTCAGATGAAAGTGATGAAGATGAAGTTGCTAATCTCTGCCTCATGGGATTTAAAGAAAGAGTTGAAATTGACGAAAGCCTTCCACTGCCAAATCAACAAATGAAGTCAGTTTCACTAAGGACTCCTGAGGCTAGATCAAGCAAAGCTTCTACAACACCAAACCGCTCTCCTGAGGTTCAAGCAGACCTAAGCCATGATGACCAGGTATTAGAATGTGCTAATATTATATGTCAACAACATACTGTGCTTAAAAAGGCATATAAACTAATGGCTGCGGAACTTGAAGATTCCCAAAGAGAATGCAAGTCCCACAAGGAGGAAATTAAGAAACTCAAGTTCCAAATTGCTGGGATATCATTAATTAAGGAAGAAAACCGCTATCTGAAGGATAGAGCCGAGGCACTTCTCACCCAAATCCATGAGCTTACTCTACAAAGGGATGACCTTCAAAAAGTGACCGATGTGTGGACTAAGTCTGGTGTCACCATGGAATAAATCCTAAATTCACAAATTCCTACTAAGGATAAAAGTGGATTGGGGTTTAAAACTGATGATAGGTGTAAGTGTCCTTGTCTCTGTGCTGAAGGTGGTGTGATACCAACTGAACAAACCAAAGAAATTCCTAAAGTTAATCATGCTGGTAAAAAGGGCTCAAAACAAGAAATTAAAAAGCAAAATTATTTCTTTGAGTATCCTAAAAACCAGACTGGGAGAGATTCAACGTGGAAAGAGAAATCAACAGCGGCTGAGGCAACCAAGGAAGTATTGAGTGATGAAACTGCTCCTAGTCGGTTTAAGGAAATTCCAATCATCTTTCCTAAAGCCGCACCTAAGAGGAAGGTTGAGCTCAAGAAGGTAACCTTTGTTAAAGCCAAAACTGCTGACCCAGTAAAACATGTGAAACCGAAGGTCAGTAAAGGGTTTGTAAAACCGCAACCAAAACCGGGATTTATTCATTGTGCTATTTGTGCCGATTATGGTCATGGTGCTGGTCATTGTCTTTTAAGGTTCACACCCAATACCAAAGGATTTAAAACTCCTAAGGTCAAACAGGTGTGGGTCCCAAAAAGCTGCTAACCCTAGGACCCAAAGAATAAGGGGGACCAAAATCTTTAATGTTTATTTTTCAGATTTCATGCTTTATGGCTGGTAGTTCAAAAAAGAAGAACGATCTTTGGTACTTGGACAGTGGTTGCTCACGACACATGACCGGAGATAATGAACTTCTTTGTGATACGATCAGTATGAAAGGACCCCCAGTAGTGTTTGGTAAAAATAAGAAAGGAGAAACCGTAGGATATGGAGCAATCAAACGAGGAAAGGTGACTATTGAAAATGTGTCACTAGTAGAAGGACTCAAGCACAACCTTCTCTCTATATCTCAGTTCTGTGACAAAGGAATGAACTGTAGCTTCACCTCAACAAATTGTTTTATTAAAGATGCAACTTTCGGAGTCACTCTACTGACTGGCAACAGAACAGGTGATGTATATATGATAGATTTGAGTAATATTGTTTGTATTGCTGACCTCTGTTTTGTAGCCAAAAATATAAGTGAAAGAAGCTGGTTATGGCATAAGGGTCTCAGCCACTTGAACTTCAAGTATCTAGCAAAACTTCAAAGGGACGGTCTTGTCAAAGGACTACCCAAAGTGGATGACCATCATGATAAGAAATGTAAAGCATGCCAGCTTGGTAAGCAGCCCAAACAGTCGTTTCCCAGCAAAACCGCGCCTTCGACGAACCGCTGCTTACAACTGCTTCACATGGATTTATTTGGACCTATACCAACCGCCAGTATAGGAGGAAACGACTATACCTTGGTGGTGGTTGATGATTATTCAAGATATACATGGGTAGAAATGATGGCCTCAAAATATGACACTTATGGCATCGTAACCGCTCTCTTTAGACAGCTCCAAACTCAGAAATTGGATGACATTGTTGCTGTGCGTTCAGATAATGGAATCGAGTTTACAAACAATGGTGTTGCCCAATATTGTGATGATCATGGAATTGATCATAACTTCTCTGCCGCTGGGGTTCCACAACAGAATGGAGTAGTAGAAAGAAAGAATAGGACTTTGATTGAAGCTGGGAAGACCATGATTGCGGAAGCCAAGCTTCCCAAGTACTTCTGGGCCGAAGCAGTCAATACAGCTTGTTTTACTCAGAACCGCTCCCTCATCATCAAAGTCCACAACAAAACTCTTTATGAATTGTGGAGAGGTAGATCACCCAACATTGCCTTCTTTAAAATATTTGGATGCAAGTGTGTTGGTCCCAAAGGGAAACAATGGTATGAAAAATAGCTAGAGGGGGGGGTAAATAGCTGTTTTAAAATTCTTTTCGTACCCTTGAAAAACTCAATTGCAAATGTGCACTTTATCAAGTAAGCGTTATGATATGCGCCTAAGTGAGTGAGTGAAATGCACAGCGGAATTTAGTAATGTAAATAGGCGCAAAGTATGATAAAGGGGGCGCACACACACTCTAAGTATTTTGGCTCAAAGTGGGTGAAATAAGAAACTAAGGCAAATGAGTTAACAACACAACACAATTCAGTTCAATCAATCTACAATGAGTAAACAAGCAAATAGTGAGTGAAGATAATAACTTGAAAGTAAATGACAAGATAATAACACAAGCTGTTTGGAGAGGTTCGATCAATGAAAGATCTACGTCCTCTACCAAGATGGTTAGTCTTTGACTTCTAATGGAGATCTTATATAATGAGTGAGTGTTACAAATTACAATTTTTGAGCTTCTACACTAACTCAAGATCTAATATTCTATGAATGAACAAATCCAAAACAATAACCGGTGTATATCTAAAAGAAGGATCTAAGTGATCAAACTCAAAGAGGTGCGTGTGTGAATTTAGTATCAAGACTCTTTAGATCTTTATGATTTAGAGCACAATGAAACTAAAGTGTTATAGCTTGAAGATATGGGCAAAGGATGAAGGTATGAAGATGTTCTTGAGAAATTCTGGAAACACGAAGGCAATCTTCAAATCTTCAACAAATGCTTTGAGAGAGAAATTCTTGAAATTCTTAGCAAAACTCAGCAACTTCAAAATGTTGAAGTTATGGGGTATTTATAGTGAACTTCAAAAAACTAGCCATTGGAAATCCTTGTGGATAAGATGTGCTGTCGCTCGTTGATTGGAGCATGCATATATTATGGCCATTTTGACACTCAACATAAATGTGACCGTTGTGGACACGTGTCAATAGATTAGGCGCATATGCATCTTTTAACCACCGTTGGATCATTGGCGTAATTTGAATTCTCTTCAAGTCTTTGAATTTTCAATAAATCACTGAGTGTTGAATAAACACTTTGAGCCTCGTTTGAGCCAAGAGGCGCATTGAGCCAAGAGGCGCATTGAGCCAAGAGGCGCACATTATGTGTGCGCTAAACTAAGGGGCGCAGAGGCGCGTATCATAGCTAGGAAGAAATCCTTATGCGCGCGCTCTTAAAGGCGCATGGCGCGAATTGAACAAAGGCGCATGGCGCGTGGCGCAGGAGGCGCATATGCGCGGCTCAAACTCACTGAGTGATTTTTCTTGAATCTTGATCTTCTTGCCCTATTTCTAAGCCTATTCTATAACGATGGACAACCTAAAAAAATGAAGTATAAATACTTCTTACATGTGGGTCTAAAGTCCATGAAATAAAACTTAGGTGATGGATCAATCAAATCTAATAAATCCTATTACATTAAAACTGAGATATATGTGGGCATACCCAACAATCTCCCCCTATTTGATTGATGCCATTACCTACTATATCAAGGACAAACATTATACTTGATAAAAACATGTCCAAATGAATGAAATTGGTAAATCATGTCTCAAGTTAATGCACACACTAGTCCAAGATATAGATTTCTAATCTATTCCAAAAAAGGATAACACATTACATATGGAAAGATAGAAACAACAGTTTAACACATTCAAAATGATATATGAATTTTAGATTTGAAATGTGTTTAAACCAAGTTTAAACTCAATGCATGAAAGTATGAAACAATTCAATATGATGTATATGAATTTAAACAATATTCATTGTTCTACAAACAATG
The DNA here is from genome assembly GCA_026119855.1 of Campanula takesimana. NCBI lineage: Eukaryota > Viridiplantae > Streptophyta > Magnoliopsida > Asterales > Campanulaceae > Campanula > Campanula takesimana. The sequence goes on along the minus strand of JAOWBW010001979.1, from coordinate 72,672 downwards.
AGTTTGAGTGAACAAGGTTTGATAATAAGTGATGCATTGTTCTCATTAAAACTAGGGGTGTAGGAGTTACAGATTACAAGTTTTGAATAGAACAAAGACAAAAAGTGCTAAAACAAGTAAGCACAAAATCACTAACACAAAAGAGTTGTTTCTATTACAAAAGATTCTAACAACTTACAATCAAAATAGAAACTAAGGGTTAGGAGGCGCATCATCGTCCTTCAATCCTTCAACGATCTCTGAAACGGAGCGCTGAATCTGTTTAGCGAGCTGATGACTACGGTTCGCTAAGCCCTGAGTGTCAGTGACACTGGAGTGAGTGGCAGTGATACCGTCTCTGATGTAACTCAAGTGATTCACATTGATGTTTTGATACTCATCAATGGAGCGCTGAGTGATTTGCTGCTGCTGAGAAATATTTTCTTCTAAGATTTGAATGTGAGCTTCAATGGCATTTTGAGCCGTGATAATGTCAGAAGAAATGTGTTCGGCGCGTCTGTCTGAGCTTGAGTGAGCAGCAGTGAAGTGAGTAACGACCAATTCTTTCAACACATCCAACTTTGATACTAACACGTTCATGTTGGATTAAGACGCAGCAGACTGAGGTATGAAAGTAGGCGCAGAAGAGGTGGTTTACGCCTGATCAGAATGAGGTTGTACCTGAGTCTGCGCCGGAGGAGGAGTAGGAGCAGAAAGTTTGTCCTTGAGAGAATTCATCTCCCCCTTAATGGCAGCGATCTCTTCAGATTGATCAGTAAGTAAGGAAGTAAGAAGCTCAAATTGAGACTTTATCTGCGTCTGACCTTGCTCTAAACTTGCTTGCCCTTGCTGCAAAGATTGAAGAATAGTAAGTACCTCGCTCAAATCTGAAGCAGATGGAGGAGGCGCAGGGGATGACTGGGGCGCATCAGCTTGTAGAGGCGCAACAGGAGATGGAGGCGCATGAAGAGGTGAAAGAGTAGGAGACGCATATTCATCTTCAGTTTCAACATCAACAGTTTCAACATCAACTGTTTCCGTTGTGATTAGATCTGGTACAGAAGGAGGTGGAGGCGCAGCTGGAGAAGGAGTGCGCTGAGGAATTGTCTCCTGCTCCCCCTGAACTGGTTCATCTATGTCTGAAACATCATCGCCAAAAAAATCAGAAAGGAGTTGTACCCTTGACACTTTGGTCTTTTGAATTTTGACAGGAGGCGCACGGGGAGCGGGGGCGCGTTGAGTAGGCGCGCGCTGGGTAGGCGCAAGAATAGAAGGGCCTTTCTCAATATCAACGCTTGAACCAGCGCCTTTCTTGCGCTCTAGCTTTTCTGACTCAGCAGCTTGCTTGGCTTAAAAATATTCATCTCTTTTCCTTTGAGCCTCAAGTCTGCTGGCTTCCTGTGCTAGCCTTAGATCACGCTCTTCATCAGATTCAAATCTGGTGCGTTTGATAGGCGCACGAGGAGGGTCATCAACCACTCATTTTCCTTTGCTTTTCTCTACGCCTAGCAAGGGATCAGCGCGATGAGTTGCGCTTGCCGTTACTGCGCTTTTCTTTAATGGTGCGCCTTTAAGAACTTGCGCATCATCTGATTCTGTTTCTTCATCAATTAAGCCTTCAACTGTTTTGATTTGAATTCCCTTGGCACGCTTTGCAGGCTTCTTTCTGCGCTTTTTGAGGTCCAAGTTCGCTTTTCCAAAAGTTGGAACATCATTGATTTTATACTCAGGATTCTCATTCAAAAATTTAACTAACTCAGGGTAAGTTAGAAAAAGTTTTGTGAGAAGAAGGAAGTGAGAGCGAAACCTGGTCTTTCCATCACTCTTGTTCTTCACATATTTGTCAATCTTCTCACGCAACGTCTTGAACAAAATGTGAGGCCAGTGAAGCTTCTCCTTGGCCATGATGGCAGCTGTGTATTCCCATTGTTCCACCGTGAATCGGTTCACGTTCCCGGTTTTGAAAACAATCGAAGTTCCACTAAGTGCGCTATATGAGTCAAGAGTTCTCCACCATCTCGAATTTCAGTGTTTTTGATATTATTTTGAAGTGTGGGAATATTCAGAAGAGAAGCACCCATCCTGTTCTGATCATCAATAGAGTAAGTCATCGGACGCCCAATAATGCGATCGTCACCCGTAGATGGAAAACTGAGTAGGTGTCGAATCACAGATGAGGAAATATGGACGTCAATATTTTGAACCCGAGCCTCAATTCTGTAGTGAGTGCGTCCATTAACATCAATTTCCACTAGAACAGCGGTGGAAAAGAACTCATCCACTAGGAGCGGAGAATAAAAAGACTGGTCCATGGTGAATAAAGGGATCAGACCAGCAATGCGCAATGTCTCTATGATTTCTCTTCCAATAACTTCACCAGATAACTCTAACAGATCAAGAGTTTCTTCGAGTTTGAAATTTGCAAGGTCCTGAAAAAATAAACATTGATTGATTTTAGAAGTGAAAGAGGCGCATAGAAACATAAGATGATCAAAGTAACATAGGCGCATAAAGAATTGAGAGGCGCATAATAGAATCAGGAGCACAAAATCATAGAGATTCAAGGCGCATGATTGAATTAGGCGCATGAAATTTTAAAGGCGCATAGAGTTACAAGGCACATATTATGGTTCTATGTAAATACTAGGAAAAATTAAAACAACGAAATTTGTCTAAGTACAAAGTTAGGTGCATAAGGTTTTAGGCGCAGAATGATTTAGGCGCATATACAAGTAGAGGCGCAGAAAACATTCAGGCGCATAAAAAAGTAGGCGCATAAAGAAGTATATAGGCGCATATCGTGTGAAAATTTTGACTTAGCAAAAACACACAAAAACAAAATAACACGTATTCAAATGAAAGAAATGAGAATCAAAAAGTACAAATTTTCGAAAACAAGATAGAAAATTTTTAGAGACCAAAACATGCAAGAATGACGAAGAACGACCCTTGAATGCTCGAAGAACACCAAGAACACGAAAATCATGAAACTTCACCAAAACAAACAAATAATATATCAAAATGATCACATGACAATAAGAAATCTAAATATGTAAACAAAAACATGAACAAATCAATAATGAAAGCACAATGAACAAAAGAAGAACCGAAAAATTTGAAAAGTTTTGAAACCAAAAATTCAGATTTGCAATGATGAAAGCATTGATCGTAAAAATGTTGGATATAACGGATTTGAAAACAAGAAATGAACACAACCCAACAAACGATATAGAAAACGGATCATCGAAACAAGAAAAATCAAGGAAAAAAATGAATCCGGGTTTAAAAAAAAAAAATGAAGAACACTAAAAATGACGAAAAAAGGGAAAAAGAATTCAGAAAATTAAAGAGTTAAGGGTTGAGAATTCATACCATTTCGTCTTGTGTAGATGTTGATGCTTTCTTAGGACCCATAAACTTATATAGAAAATGAAGAAGAAAAAATAGAGAAGATGAAGGTAGAGAGAGAGAGGGAATCGGGGAGAGAGAGACGAGAGAGAGAAGGGAGATAGAGAGTTGGTAGGGAGGTGAGGTGAGGTAGGTGATGATGAATTTATAGGTTAGGTTCAAAATTTTGCACTGATAAGGAAAAAACACAGTCAAAAATTTTAAAAAATTGGAAGTTGAAAGGATGGCATTAATGAGGGATTTTGAAAAACGGCGGCTCATCATGACAAAAAGGACGTTCATTAATGAGGGATTTTTGGGATATGAAGGGCATTAATGGCTGAATGACTTAAAGTGTCATGATGTGACATTTTGAGTTTAGAAAAACTGCTCCACTTTCCCTTTAAGTGTAAGTGCAATTTTGACTAATTTTTGCACAAACACCAAAAACATCTATTTTGGTGTAAGTTTGGGGTGCAAGAAATATATCCCCAGAAAATAAAATTTTTCGAAAAACGTAAAACAAGGGAAAAATTTAATTGCACAAGTACCCTTGAACAATTAATGGAATGTCAAAAGACAAAAATTCCAATAATAAATGAACAGAATAAACATACCTGGTACTTGTGTATTGAATACGTTCAATCATTGATATTAAATTTTGAGTATTGATTGAGCCGCAATAGTTAATGCGCGCATGATAGGCGCATTTCACTTATAGGAGCGCATAATGAACGGTGCGCAGAAATTGCTTTGGGCGCGCAGGTGAGTGAGACGCAATACTCTGTTCTTAGGCGCGTAGGAATGATAAAATTCTTTGTAGGATAGGTGCGCAGAGTGAGGTATAAGGCGCACATAGAGATTGAGTGCGCAGAAATAACAGTTAGTAAGGCGCATAGATGGCGCATAGTTTCCTTGAAACTTTGTAAGAATTGATATAACATTTGTACCTAATATACTCATAACTCAACAAAAATTAAAATCATTAGTATTGACAAAATTATATTGAATTTAGTTGAGTTCAAGCATACCCATTTCACCTCTCAAAAACATGAACCGTTTCGCGTCGAGTGCTTTTGTTAAAATGTCGGCGATTTGATAGTCGGTTCCCACGTGTTCCAAATGTATATTTCCTTTCTCCACGTGGTCTTTGAGGAAGTGATATTTGATGTCGATGTGCTTGGTCTTTGAGTGCATGACAGGATTTTCAGAAACCGCAATTGTTGATGTATTGTCGCAGTAAATGGGACAATTTTCTTCGATGATATCATAGTCCACCAATTGCTGCTTCATCCAAAGTATTTGACAGCAACAACTTCCCGCAGCGATATATTCGGCTTCGGTTGTTGAGACTGATACAGAAGCTTGTTTCTTACTTTCCCATGACACAAGTCGATATCCGAGGAAATGACAAGTGCCACTAGTGCTTTTCCTATCAATTGTGCACGCTGCATAATCCGCATCTGAATAACCTACAAGTTTAAAGTTTGAATCTTTGGTGTACCAAAGTCCAAGGTTAACAGTGTCAGAGAGATATCTTATAATACGTTTCACAGCAATTAAGTGTGCTTCTCTAGGGTCGGATTGATAACGAGCACAAACACAAACACTAAACATAATATCGGGCCTACTAGCAGTAAGATAAAGGAGTGAGCCAATCATACCTCGATAGAGCGTTTGATCAACACGTTTACCTTTGAAGTCTTTGTCGAGTTTGTTGCCGGTGGCCATTGGAGTATCGTATGCTTTGGCATTCTCAAGTCCAAACTTCTTGATTAAGTCCTTTGTGTATTTGGCTTGATTGATAAAGATGCCTTCATTCATTTGTTTGATTTGAAGCCCGAGGAAGAATGTGAGTTCTCCCATCATGCTCATTTCAAACTTGCTCTTCATTAGTTTCTCAAAGCGCTTGCACAACAATTCATTAGTAGAACCAAATATAATATCATCAACATAAATTTGAACAAGTAATTTATGACCATTATGTTTGGCAATAAAAAGAGTTGTATTGATTTTACCGCGAGTGAAGCCTTTTTCGATGAGAAACTTTGATAGTGTATCATACCATGCTCTTGGTGCTTGTTTGAGTCCATACAAAGCTTTCTGGAGTTTGTACACATGATTTGGAAATTGTGAATCTTCAAACCCAGGTGGTTGAGCAACATAGACTTGTTCTTGGAGTTCACCATTTAGAAACGCTCTCTTCACGTCCATTTGATATAACTTGAAGTTCTTGTGAGCGGCGTAAGCTAGAAATAATCTGATAGCTTCAAGTCTTGCTACGGGCGCAAAAGTTTTATCATAGTCAATTCCTTTTTCTTACCTATAGGCTTGTGCAACCAATCTTGCTTTGTTTCTCGTGATGGTTCCATTCTCATCCATCTTGTTCCTGAACACCCATTTTGTACCAATCACTCCATGATCATTTGGTCTAGGAACTAGAGTCCAAACCTTACATCGTTCAAATTGATTGAGTTCTTCTTGCATTGCAACAACCCAATTAGGATCTTGGAGCGCTTCATCAGCCTTCTTCGGTTCAATTTGAGAGATAAAAGCAGTGTAAGCATCAAAGTTTGTAGCTCTCCTTGTACGAACACCAACTTGTAGATCACCGATGATATTAGCAATTGGGTGACCTCTAACTTCACGAATTTCAGGAGGTAAGTTAGGTTGAGTCGTAGTAACTTGAAGGTCTTCAATTGGTAAATCTTCACCAGATTCAAAGTCATTGAAATTTGGGGGTTGAACTGGCTCAGAATCGAAATTTGGGTTTACACCAGATGCAGCAGTAGAAATAGGCGCGTGAGAGGAATCATGAGGTGCATCATTGGAATGAGGCGCAATAGAGGATTCATCAGGCGCATTATACATTGAATTAGGCGCATTTGATGTAGATGGATTTCCTTGTGTTGATAGATTCTGATCTTGAGTGGGCGCAACATAAATAGGAGCACCTGTATCATTTAGCTCAATAGAATCATCAGCAAAATTTTGTAAGTACCCCAATCTGAAACCGACCTATCTTAGAGGTAGCCTTAGCACCGTTTCAGGGATAAGCTGATAGGCCAGGACCTCCCTAGGATAAACTATAAATTCCAGGACTACTCTGGTATAAAATCGGAAAAATACAGAAGCTCGCCAGGCTGAGCTGTACGGATGATTTGGGAACTAGAGAGGCCTAGCCATACGGCTGGTTTGGGCGCCCTCAGTCCCTATAAATAGAACCCCTTGCTGATCATTTCAGGGGGGAGAAATACACATTAGAAAGGTCACTCTGCTGGAATTGTCACAGAGAAAGAGTGAGAGTGATCACATACAAAAAAGGAGAGAAGAAAGGAAGATTGGCCTTAACCATCATAGGTAAAGCCACCTCCCCCCTCCTTTCTCTTCATCTTACTCCTATTTTATTTCTTGTATCTTGGTTATACATGTATTTACTATTCATTCATGCAAAGTGTTAGGCCCAATTGGTAGGAAAATAGGCTAGAGGGGGGGGGGTGAATAGCCTAATTAAAACTTTTTCAAAGAAACACGTTTATAAATGCAAAGTCACTTATCAGATTGCAAACTATTATCAGTAAGCGCAGCGGAGAAGATATGACTTGTTTTAACTCACACAAAATCAGTTTATAAAAAGGTTTTGAGAGCTTGGTTTAAACACAAAGTAGTTTCTAAAAGTTCAATGCAGTTTCAAGAGATTGGTCAATGGAAATGATGATGAGTCAGCAAGAACAGTAATGATTTGCCGGTGATAGAGTTCCAACCGGCAAGGACAGTAAGTAACAGAGGACACAGAGATTTGGAGAGGTTCACAGTGTAAATACTGCTACGTCCTCTACCAAGTTTGGTCAGAACTTGGATTTGGGTTAAGAGCACTATTAAATATCCCTAGTCTATTACAAGAGCGGCTTTGCCGGATACAAAGACTAAATTCTAGAGATAGTTTAATGAATCGTAAAGCAAATATCTGACCAAGTGTATTTGAGCGGCAAGTTCAAAAGAACTTATCTCACTCAGGTGGGTGTGTGAAAACTCAGACAACGTATTCCTTAAAATAATCTAGTTCGGGAATACTAACAGTGTTGTAGAGTTTGTGCACAAGTGTATGTCCTATTAAATGATCTAATGATTATCTGGACAAGGAATGTTTGAGCTTCAATGAATGCTGCAAACAACCAATTCTCTTCAATGCACTAAAATCACCAACCTTCCTCAATGCACTGAGTCCTCTATATATAGGAGGAGTTAATGTCTTAGCTTGTTGAAGAAGGATAACATTTGAATTTCCAGCTGGGTAGGTGAGGAGCATTTAATGCAGTATCCTTGGCATTAATGGCGAAGATACGCGTGCCTTAAAAGTCTGATGGGTAAAGACCCCTTTGTCTCAACCGGTTACCTGCAAAAGCAAGTAGAGACAGAGTATAGCTAAAAGTAGCTATGTGTCAGACGGCGTAGAAATCATTACAGAGTAGGTAAACTACTTTATAATAAAACAGTATAGAGACAATCAGCAAGGTTGACTTTAATGAAATGATGTCACCTGACTGACAGTGCAGACTGTCTATTATATCGGCATGTTGTTGATCGGCAACTTGTGTATCAAGTTGATCGGCATGGAGTTGATCGGCAACTTTGTTAACTGATCTGCTGATTTGCTTCCTCTTGCTGGTTTGTCTTGTTGAAGAGTTGAAATACACCTGTGCTGATCACAAAGGATCCTAAGGGCACCTTAAAAAGGTTCTAATAAAATTGGGGGACCCTAAGTGTAGACATGATTGGGATTAAGTAATTCTAGGACCTAGGTATCTATTTGAACAACAATCTCCTCCTAATTACTTAAGTCCAATCACCCTTAAAGCTAAAGACATCACTTATCTTAGGGAAAAGATTTCTAAGGATATCTAGGTATAACCAAATCCTAAGGTAAGTCACACTAGATGTCTAATGCAAAAGGTGGATTCACCAAAATAAATGGTGAAGCCGGTTCAAGGAATCGGCAAGAGTGCTGATCTGCAAAAGGAAATAGCACAGAATAATGCAGATAACAACACAAATATAAGAAAAACATATTAGCACAATAAAAATTTTATAAGCAAAGAAATTTGTCTGTGAAGGTCTTCAATAAGATATCTACATCATAGGCTATGTGACTCAAGGATCAGCAGCTGGAGGATCAGAAATCTTGGGATCTGCTGCTGGAGTTGAGTCCTTTGTAGATTCAGTCTTCCTAGCCTTCTTCCTTGCTCTTTCTTCTTTTCTTTCAGCTTTCCTTTTTGCTTTGCTCTGTCTTCTCTGCGCACTTTCCAATCTTTCAGACAGCATCTTGTTGTTGGCTTCAAGAGCAGCTATCTTCAGATTAGCTTCGGCAAGGGCAGCTTTGGTCTTAGACAATTCTGTTTCAAGTCTTCCCATATCTCTTATCTGCAAAGAGCCATAATACGCTCGTCTCTGTCAGCAAGGAGAGCTTTCAATTCTTTAACCAGAGTATTCTCCTCCTCCTGATTGGACTTACGTAGACGCTTAACCAGGTCTTTATGAACATCCTTAACCAGGTCACCAACAGAAAGAGCCATATCACCAACATCAGCATGAGTGGCAGGCACTTGCTGATTTGTGAAATCGCCTTCACTAAACTTCAAATACTCATACAGACTGTTGACGATGGTAGGCTGGAAAATACTGGCAGACGTCAGGAGCACTATTGAAGGGATAAAATCTTCATTATTCAGATCAGCATCTTCAATAAGCACATCATCAGTCATCATCTCATCATCAGAGGAGATCAAGATCGGCTGAGATGGAGAGGGAGGAACAGGAGCAGCCGGAATAAGTAAGAACCATTGAAGGGCAGCATAATCAGCAGAAGAGAAGAAATCGGCAGGGACAGATCGGCAAAGGAAAAGCAAGATGAACTATAACGGCACGATCAGTCGGCAGCAGAAACATACCACTGTCTTCAAGTGAAAGGAAGGTAGCCAAGATTAAGTTCAAGTAAGCACGACCTTCAAGAATCATAGTCATTAACCCGGCATTCATCAGCCTTGAGGTATAGACTAGATGATCGGCACGCTGACGAGGATGGAATAATGGCAGAGTCATAGCCAAAGCGGCAGACTTGATTAAATAAAGAAGGCCACGAGGATTGGTATGCCTAACTTCAATGATGTCAGTCAGCAGATCATTGATCATCAAGCAGCTTCTCATCCATCCATTTGTAGTAATGCACACTTCAGTTGGAGAAGGACCGAGAAGGGTAGATTCACCTCTAATCTTTATCTGTCCTGGTCTAGATCGAATTGGGTCATAGACCACTTTCTTCTTAAGTCTAGAAATCCGAGGAGTCTTTCCCTTTGAACGAACAATGTCATCATCATTGAGAATCCAGGGAAGATAGATTGGACTATCACTGGTAGAACCTCCTGGAGAGAATTTATGCTTGGTTACATGAGGGTGGTCTTTGCCGAAGGGGAGTGGACATTTGCCTAAGGTATACTTGAAGGATAACCTTGGATGAACAGTGAAGAGAGGCTGTCCAAATTTGTTGGAGGGGATAGATGCATTGGAAGTGTACCAGTTGGAGCACATCATATCCTTCCCATTGAGAAAATAATCATAGCTGGGTGGTGGAGAAGTATCAACAGCATCAGGATCAACAAAGGCTTGTTCTCCAACCACCATGTAATCAGCAGGATCTATCTCATCGGCATGATTTACATCGGCACGAGCAGCAACAGGATCAGCTTCATCAGCATGATCTACATCGGCATGAGCAGCAGCAGGAGCCGGTAAGAGAGGGATGATAACGGACGGCAAGCTGAACAAAGGCTGATGAAGAATCTCTTCAAACTGTAGACTAGCAGCAATGTCAGCATCCATATTAGGAGTACTATCATCAGCACCTCCTCCCAACTCCACAACCTCCTTGATTCCAGTAGGAGGAACAATCTGTATTTCAGGGGTGACTGATATTAACTGAGTGTCTGTAGTTTTCTCAGTAAGATGAGTGTCAGCAGTTGTCTCATTAGTCACTTTTTCAGCAAGTTCTCCTCCTGAAACAAATACATCCAACTGTTGAGTGTCCATAGTTGTCTCAACTGGAGCAGCAAGGTCGGCAGATAGACCCATCAGAGGTTGAGTGTCTGAAGTTTGCTCAACATGAAATTCCACTATAGAATCACCGGAATGCCTTCCTTCAACACTACTATCACCCTCAAGTACAGATTCTGCATAGACTTCAGCAGTGGAAGCTTTAGCCATGACAGTTCTGATTGGCATCTTGTCACTATCTGTTGTAACTGAAGTGGAAGGAGAGTCAGCAGCAGCTTTGTGAGCACAAACCAAATCACCAAGCAAATCAGCATCATCATCATTATTAGCATCAGAATCACTGTCAGCAGAGTCACCATCGGCAATAAAAAATTATCAGCAGCATCTACATCATCGGCAGAATGAACATCGGCATCAGATAAAGTCTTGCTGCTGCTGGGAGAAGGAGCTTGAGCAGATGGATCGGCAAGATTTTCGGCAGCTAGGCGATCGGCATCTTGCTTCAGCAGAAATTCATTGGATTTGTCAATCAAGTCCATAGTGACTTTCTTGACTGATCTGAAGAAGTGAGCATTGAGAGGACTGTCAGCAGGAGCCTCATCATCATTGTAGGTCAGAAGATCTTCATTATTCTCCATTCTGCCTATCTGATAAGGATCAAACTCTGTGAATTGAGAGAGCTGATTAAAAGTCCTGGCGTAGATAATCCATACATCCTGAACCATCATATCTTGTCTAATTCTGTCTTGAAAGAGATAGATCTGGTTCCAGGAAAGTGGTAGGAATTCAAAATACCGACCAAAATTGAGCTTTAGTTCAGCCTCTTTCAACTGCTTGAACTTTGATAGAGGTACAAACTTCTCTTTCCACATATCAGTCCGTCTGTCCAAACTCCTTTGATCAACATAATCAGCAGGATTTCCGGGAGTGACAGTGTCTTTCATCTCTTCATGAAACTGAAGAAGACGACGAATAAAGGGTGGCAGATGGTCAATCGGAAAGACCCATTTCTTGTTCAAGACCTTGTTGGTGAAGGACCAAGGATTCTTGTAGAAGGTGTGGAAGGTTGGGTTTCTGATTGGAGCGCATTTCCTAGGAGTCTGAGACTTGAGCTTCTCAATGACATCCTCAATACTTTTGCCATCGGCAAAGTCATCAGTGAATTCTTCATCAGGAATTTCAACCTTGACAGCAGGATCGGTAGATAGGGAAGCACAGGCAAGATGAGCAGGGGCAAACCTAATTAGCTTAGCTCTGGGATCAGCAGGAGGAATAGTGGAAGAAGGAACTTCATCGGCAAGCTTCACCTTCTTTGTCACCACTTGATCGGCAACCTTTATCAGTTTCCTTTTCTTTGGAGCACCAGGAGTAGAATCGGCAAGAATCCTATCTGTTGAAGTAGCAGGAGTAGAGACTGCTGCTGATTGAGAAGCAACTGAAGGAATGGTCTTTGCCTTTTTCTTCCTTTTAGAAACAACAGGTGCAGGAGCAACAGAAGGGGCATCGGCACTGGAAGCATTCTTTGAAATCCTTTTCCAATCCTTAGCATCAAAGAACTTCAACCTATTGAAAGGCAAGCTGGATGGAAAGCGATCGGCAGCCACTACATTGGCATTTCTCCTCAGAATCATACTTATCAACAGATAATGGCATCCTTTTCCAGGATTGGCCTTGTTCTTCAATCTGTCAGAAGCCCACTTATCAGCAGCCGTAGCGATAATCCTGAATATGTAGGCACACCAGTTGAACTCAATCTGCAGAACAATGGCGGCCATAGCTTCAAATTGCACATCAGTAATATTGCTGTGGGATCCAGATCGGCAAATGAGACATCTATCAACTATCTCAGCCAAAGCATAGTATCTTCGGGGATAGTGAATCTTCAGATGATTAGTGCCACTAAGCCTTGTGCCAGCACCTCTCATGATAATCCAAGCCTTATCCAGTTCCTGCTCATCAACTAGAGCACTCAACCCTTCATTCCCAAGATTGGGAAAAACTTCAGAGATAGAAGAGGGAGAAATAGAGATCTGCACGCCCAAAACAGTAGAATTGATGGAGACGATAACGGAGGAATCAGCACGAGCGCGGACAACTGAATAGTTGGTGAAGAATTCTTTGACAAGATCCACAAATACTGAACTAACTCCTGATGGGGTGATGAACGAATCAAGCAAGGACCCAATAAGAAGATTCTTCAAGAAAACCCCGTCGGCTTCGTCGTTGAAGTAGTCGGAGTCAACATAGCCTCCGTAGATATCTTTTTCACCGGACATTGTATGCAAAATTACTCAAATAACTCTCAATGTTAGAAATAAAGACAAATCAAACCATAAATGATTAGAAATGAGCAGAGAATAAACACTTACCAGATTATGAATAGATGAACAAATAAAACGATGAACTGATAATCTGGAAATAGGAGAGATAGAGAGAATAGAGAGCAGAGAATAAAATGGCGGAGAAAAAGCTTAATGGAATTTTGAAAGGCGTTATATATGTTATGGGGGAGAGAGAGAATATGAAAGGGCAAGGGAGAGAAATAACTGTACCTTTTGTCTCGGAGACCGTGCGCACGCAAAAATTAATGCGCACACAAATCGGTAAGGTGAACAGTTAAAAGTAAGAGGGAGAAAGGGTAAATTAGTCAAAAATAAAATAGAAGTGATGATGACCTGTTTACCTGCTGATGTATCGCATTAAATGGAATACATCTTGACACGATTTTGGATAAGAAAGATACACACACGTGTCAGGGAGAAAGTGTGACCGATGTACCTTTGATTTGATTGCTTACGTCATGTGTCAGGAATCTTAACTTTTGCAGAGACGTGCTGATTTGATTTCATTAATCGGCAAGATAGCTTGAATCGGCAAGATGATTTTGACAAAATTTTCGATCGGCAAGATTTTGTCGGCATGTTCGTAGTCGGCAAGATAATTTGATGCTCTGCTGATTTGATCGGCAGACTAACACAAAGTAGCAAAGTTAGCGCAATTTTAACCATAAAAATCAATCATACCTAATTCACCTCTGAGGAATTCAAATCTTTTCTGATCCAAGGGCTTTGTTAGTATGTCTGCTCTTTGGAAATCGGTATGGACTTTGAGCAGCACAACATTCCCTTTTTCAACATGTTCCTTCAGGAAGTGGTATTTGATGTCTATGTGCTTGGTTTTGGAATGCATGACCGGATTGTTTGATACTGAAATTGCTGATTGGTTGTCACAATAGATGGGACAAATTTGAGATGGTACTTCATAGTCAACCAGCTGCTGCTTCATCCATAGAATCTGTGAACAACAACTGCCGGCAGCTATGTACTCAGCTTCAGTAGTGGAAGTGGAAATTGATGCTTGCTTCTTACAGGACCAAGACACCAATCTATCACCAAGAAATTGGCAAGTTCCACTTGTACTCTTTCTGGTCACCCTACAAGCTGCAAAGTCTGCATCTGAATAACCTATAAGATTGAAAGATGAATCTCTTGCATACCATAATCCAAGGTTAGCAGTGCCACATAAATATTTAATAATACGTTTTACAGCCTGCAAATGGGATTCCCTAGGGTCAGCTTGAAACCTGGCACAAACACAAACAGCAAACATAATATCTGGTCTACTGGCAGTAAGATAGAGGAGTGAGCCTATCATACCTCGGTAGACAGTCATGTCTACTTTCTTACCAGACTCATCCTTATCTAAATGAATGTTAGTGCCCATCGGTGTGCTTTGAGAGTGAGCATTGTCAAAGCCAAACTTCTTGATAAGTTCTTTGGCATACTTGGCTTGACTGATGAATATTCCTTCATGGGTTTGTTTGACTTGCAGTCCAAGGAAATATGTTAGTTCACCCATCATGCTCATCTCGAACTTGCTCTGCATCAGTTTCTCAAATCTCTTGCAAAGGGATTCGTTAGTGGAACCAAAAATAATATCATCGACATAAATTTGAACAAACAATGAATGACCCTTATGCTTGGCAACAAATAAAGTAGTATCGATTTTACCTCGAGTGAAGCCTAAGCCATCGCTAAGTAAGAACTTAGAAAGGGTTTCATACCATGCTCTTGGAGCTTGCTTTAAGCCATAGAGTGCTTTCTTCAATCGGTAGACATGATCAGGCTTCTTGGAGTCCTCAAAACCTGGTGGTTGTTCAACATAGCCTAATTAAAACTTTTTCAAAGAAACACGTTTATAAATGCAAAGTCACTTATCAGATTGCAAACTATTATCAGTAAGCGCAGCGGAGAAGATATGACTTGTTTTAACTCACACAAAATCAGTTTATAAAAAGGTTTTGAGAGCTTGGTTTAAACACAAAGTAGTTTCTAAAAGTTCAATGCAGTTTCAAGAGATTGGTAAATGGAAATGATGATGAGTCAGCAAGAACAGTAATGATTTGCCGGTGATAGAGTTCCAACCGGCAAGGACAGTAAGTAACAGAGGACACAGAGATTTGGAGAGGTTCACAGTGTAAATACTGCTACGTCCTCTACCAAGTTTGGTCAGAACTTGGATTTGGGTTAAGAGCACTATTAAATATCCCTAGTCTATTACAAGAGCGGCTTTGCCGGATACAAAGACTAAATTCTAGAGATAGTTTAATGAATCGTAAAGCAAATATCTGACCAAGTGTATTTGAGCGGCAAGTTCAAAAGAACTTATCTCACTCAGGTGGGTGTGTGAAAACTCAGACAACGTATTCCTTAAAATAATCTAGTTCGGGAATACTAACAGTGTTGTAGAGTTTGTGCACAAGTGTATGTCCTATTAAATGATCTAATGATTATCTGGACAAGGAATGTTTGAGCTTCAATGAATGCTGCAAACAACCAATTCTCTTCAATGCACTAAAATCACCAACCTTCCTCAATGCACTGAGTCCTCTATATATAGGAGGAGTTAATGTCTTAGCTTGTTGAAGAAGGATAACATTTGAATTTCCAGCTGGGTAGGTGAGGAGCATTTAATGCAGTATCCTTGGCATTAATGGCGAAGATACGCGTGCCTTAAAAGTCTGATGGGTAAAGACCCCTTTGTCTCAACCGGTTACCTGCAAAAGCAAGTAGAGACAGAGTATAGCTAAAAGTAGCTATGTGTCAGACGGCGTAGAAATCATTACAGAGTAGGTAAACTACTTTATAATAAAACAGTATAGAGACAATCAGCAAGGTTGACTTTAATGAAATGATGTCACCTGACTGACAGTGCAGACTGTCTATTATATCGGCATGTTGTTGATCGGCAACTTGTGTATCAAGTTGATCGGCATGGAGTTGATCGGCAACTTTGTTAACTGATCTGCTGATTTGCTTCCTCTTGCTGGTTTGTCTTGTTGAAGAGTTGAAATACACCTGTGCTGATCACAAAGGATCCTAAGGGCACCTTAAAAAGGTTCTAATAAAATTGGGGGACCCTAAGTGTAGACATGATTGGGATTAAGTAATTCTAGGACCTAGGTATCTATTTGAACAACAATCTCCTCCTAATTACTTAAGTCCAATCACCCTTAAAGCTAAAGACATCACTTATCTTAGGGAAAAGATTTCTAAGGATATCTAGGTATAACCAAATCCTAAGGTAAGTCACACTAGATGTCTAATGCAAAAGGTGGATTCACCAAAATAAATGGTGAAGCCGGTTCAAGGAATCAGCAAGAGTGCTGATCTGCAAAAGGAAATAGCACAGAATAATGCAGATAACAACACAAATATAAGAAAAACATATTAGCACAATAAAAATTTTATAAGCAAAGAAATTTGTCTGTGAAGGTCTTCAATAAGATATCTACATCATAGGCTATGTGACTCAAGGATCAGCAGCTGGAGGATCAGAAATCTTGGGATCTGCTGCTGGAGTTGAGTCCTTTGTAGATTCAGTCTTCCTAGCCTTCTTCCTTGCTCTTTCTTCTTTTCTTTCAGCTTTCCTTTTTGCTTTGCTCTGTCTTCTCTGCGCACTTTCCAATCTTTCAGACAGCATCTTGTTGTTGGCTTCAAGAGCAGCTATCTTCAGATTAGCTTCGGCAAGGGCAGCTTTGGTCTTAGACAATTCTGTTTCAAGTCTTCCCATATCTCTTATCTGCAAAGAGCCATAATACGCTCGTCTCTGTCAGCAAGGAGAGCTTTCAATTCTTTAACCAGAGTATTCTCCTCCTCCTGATTGGACTTACGTAGACGCTTAACCAGGTCTTTATGAACATCCTTAACCAGGTCACCAACAGAAAGAGCCATATCACCAACATCAGCATGAGTGGCAGGCACTTGCTGATTTGTGAAATCGCCTTCACTAAACTTCAAATACTCATACAGACTGTTGACGATGGTAGGCTGGAAAATACTGGCAGACGTCAGGAGCACTATTGAAGGGATAAAATCTTCATTATTCAGATCAGCATCTTCAATAAGCACATCATCAGTCATCATCTCATCATCAGAGGAGATCAAGATCGGCTGAGATGGAGAGGGAGGAACAGGAGCAGCCGGAATAAGTAAGAACCATTGAAGGGCAGCATAATCAGCAGAAGAGAAGAAATCGGCAGGGACAAAAGTTGAGACAATGAGATCATCAGAATCATCGGCACGACAGATCGGCAAAGGAAAAGCAAGATGAACTATAACGGCACGATCAGTCGGCAGCAGAAACATACCACTGTCTTCAAGTGAAAGGAAGGTAGCCAAGATTAAGTTCAAGTAAGCACGACCTTCAAGAATCATAGTCATTAACCCGGCATTCATCAGCCTTGAGGTATAGACTAGATGATCGGCACGCTGATGAGGATGGAATAATGGCAGAGTCATAGCCAAAGCGGCAGACTTGATTAAATAAAGAAGGCCACGAGGATTGGTATGCCTAACTTCAATGATGTCAGTCAGCAGATCATTGATCATCAAGCAGCTTCTCATCCATCCATTTGTAGTAATGCACACTTCAGTTGGAGAAGGACCGAGAAGGGTAGATTCACCTCTAATCTTTATCTGTCCTGGTCTAGATCGAATTGGGTCATAGACCACTTTCTTCTTAAGTCTAGAAATCCGAGGAGTCTTTCCCTTTGAACGAACAATGTCATCATCATTGAGAATCCAGGGAAGATAGATTGGACTATCACTGGTAGAACCTCCTGGAGAGAATTTATGCTTGGTTACATGAGGGTGGTCTTTGCCGAAGGGGAGTGGACATTTGCCTAAGGTATACTTGAAGGATAACCTTGGATGAACAGTGAAGAGAGGCTGTCCAAATTTGTTGGAGGGGATAGATGCATTGGAAGTGTACCAGTTGGAGCACATCATATCCTTCCCATTGAGAAAATAATCATAGCTGGGTGGTGGAGAAGTATCAACAGCATCAGGATCAACAAAGGCTTGTTCTCCAACCACCATGTAATCAGCAGGATCTATCTCATCGGCATGATTTACATCGGCACGAGCAGCAACAGGATCAGCTTCATCAGCATGATCTACATCGGCATGAGCAGCAGCAGGAGCCGGTAAGAGAGGGATGATAACGGACGGCAAGCTGAACAAAGGCTGATGAAGAATCTCTTCAAACTGTAGACTAGCAGCAATGTCAGCATCCATATTAGGAGTACTATCATCAGCACCTCCTCCCAACTCCACAACCTCCTTGATTCCAGTAGGAGGAACAATCTGTATTTCAGGGGTGACTGATATTAACTGAGTGTCTGTAGTTTTCTCAGTAAGATGAGTGTCAGCAGTTGTCTCATTAGTCACTTTTTCAGCAAGTTCTCCTCCTGAAACAAATACATCCAACTGTTGAGTGTCCATAGTTGTCTCAACTGGAGCAGCAAGGTCGGCAGATAGACCCATCAGAGGTTGAGTGTCTGAAGTTTGCTCAACATGAAATTCCACTATAGAATCACCGGAATGCCTTCCTTCAACACTACTATCACCCTCAAGTACAGATTCTGCATAGACTTCAGCAGTGGAAGCTTTAGCCATGACAGTTCTGATTGGCATCTTGTCACTATCTGTTGTAACTGAAGTGGAAGGAGAGTCAGCAGCAGCTTTGTGAGCACAAACCAAATCACCAAGCAAATCAGCATCATCATCATTATTAGCATCAGAATCACTGTCAGCAGAGTCACCATCGGCAATAAATGAATTATCAGCAGCATCTACATCATCGGCAGAATGAACATCGGCATCAGATAAAGTCTTGCTGCTGCTGGGAGAAGGAGCTTGAGCAGATGGATCGGCAAGATTTTCGGCAGCTAGGCGATCGGCATCTTGCTTCAGCAGAAATTCATTGGATTTGTCAATCAAGTCCATAGTGACTTTCTTGACTGATCTGAAGAAGTGAGCATTGAGAGGACTGTCAGCAGGAGCCTCGTCATCATTGTAGGTCAGAAGATCTTCATTATTCTCCATTCTGCCTATCTGATAAGGATCAAACTCTGTGAATTGAGAGAGCTGATTAAAAGTCCTGGCGTAGATAATCCATACATCCTGAACCATCATATCTTGTCTAATTCTGTCTTGAAAGAGATAGATCTGGTTCCAGGAAAGTGGTAGGAATTCAAAATACCGACCAAAATTGAGCTTTAGTTCAGCCTCTTTCAACTGCTTGAACTTTGATAGAGGTACAAACTTCTCTTTCCACATATCAGTCCGTCTGTCCAAACTCCTTTGATCAACATAATCAGCAGGATTTCCGGGAGTGACAGTGTCTTTCATCTCTTCATGAAACTGAAGAAGACGACGAATAAAGGGAGGCAGATGGTCAATCGGAAAGACCCATTTCTTGTTCAAGACCTTGTTGGTGAAGGACCAAGGATTCTTGTAGAAGGTGTGGAAGGTTGGGTTTCTGATTGGAGCGCATTTCCTAGGAGTCTGAGACTTGAGCTTCTCAATGACATCCTCAATACTTTTGCCATCGGCAAAGTCATCAGTGAATTCTTCATCAGGAATTTCAACCTTGACAGCAGGATCGGTAGATAGGGAAGCACAGGCAAGATGAGCAGGGGCAAACCTAATTAGCTTAGCTCTGGGATCAGCAGGAGGAATAGTGGAAGAAGGAACTTCATCGGCAAGCTTCACCTTCTTTGTCACCACTTGATCGGCAACCTTTATCAGTTTCCTTTTCTTTGGAGCACCAGGAGTAGAATCGGCAAGAATCCTATCTGTTGAAGTAGCAGGAGTAGAGACTGCTGCTGATTGAGAAGCAACTGAAGGAATGGTCTTTGCCTTTTTCTTCCTTTTAGAAACAACAGGTGCAGGAGCAACAGAAGGGGCATCGGCACTGGAAGCATTCTTTGAAATCCTTTTCCAATCCTTAGCATCAAAGAACTTCAACCTATTGAAAGGCAAGCTGGATGGAAAGCGATCGGCAGCCACTACATTGGCATTTCTCCTCAGAATCATACTTATCAACAGATAATGGCATCCTTTTCCAGGATTGGCCTTGTTCTTCAATCTGTCAGAAGCCCACTTATCAGCAGCCGTAGCGATAATCCTGAATATGTAGGCACACCAGTTGAACTCAATCTGCAGAACAATGGCGGCCATAGCTTCAAATTGCACATCAGTAATATTGCTGTGGGATCCAGATCGGCAAATGAGACATCTATCAACTATCTCAGCCAAAGCATAGTATCTTCGGGGATAGTGAATCTTCAGATGATTAGTGCCACTAAGCCTTGTGCCAGCACCTCTCATGATAATCCAAGCCTTATCCAGTTCCTGCTCATCAACTAGAGCACTCAACCCTTCATTCCCAAGATTGGGAAAAACTTCAGAGATAGAAGAGGGAGAAATAGAGATCTGCACGCCCAAAACAGTAGAATTGATGGAGACGATAACGGAGGAATCAGCACGAGCGCGGACAACTGAATAGTTGGTGAAGAATTCTTTGACAAGATCCACAAATACTGAACTAACTCCTGATGGGGTGATGAACGAATCAAGCAAGGACCCAATAAGAAGATTCTTCAAGAAAACCCCGTCGGCTTCGTCGTTGAAGTAGTCGGAGTCAACATAGCCTCCGTAGATATCTTTTTCACCGGACATTGTATGCAAAATTACTCAAATAACTCTCAATGTTAGAAATAAAGACAAATCAAACCATAAATGATTAGAAATGAGCAGAGAATAAACACTTACCAGATTATGAATAGATGAACAAATAAAACGATGAACTGATAATCTGGAAATAGGAGAGATAGAGAGAATAGAGAGCAGAGAATAAAATGGCGGAGAAAAAGCTTAATGGAATTTTGAAAGGCGTTATATATGTTATGGGGGAGAGAGAGAATATGAAAGGGCAAGGGAGAGAAATAACTGTACCTTTTGTCTCGGAGACCGTGCGCACGCAAAAATTAATGCGCACACAAATCGGTAAGGTGAACAGTTAAAAGTAAGAGGGAGAAAGGGTAAATTAGTCAAAAATAAAATAGAAGTGATGATGACCTGTTTACCTGCTGATGTATCGCATTAAATGGAATACATCTTGACACGATTTTGGATAAGAAAGATACACACACGTGTCAGGGAGAAAGTGTGACCGATGTACCTTTGATTTGATTGCTTACGTCATGTGTCAGGAATCTTAACTTTTGCAGAGACGTGCTGATTTGATTTCATTAATCGGCAAGATAGCTTGAATCGGCAAGATGATTTTGACAAAATTTTCGATCGGCAAGATTTTGTCGGCATGTTCGTAGTCGGCAAGATAATTTGATGCTCTGCTGATTTGATCGGCAGACTAACACAAAGTAGCAAAGTTAGCGCAATTTTAACCATAAAAATCAATCATACCTAATTCACCTCTGAGGAATTCAAATCTTTTCTGATCCAAGGGCTTTGTTAGTATGTCTGCTCTTTGGAAATCGGTATGGACTTTGAGCAGCACAACATTCCCTTTTTCAACATGTTCCTTCAGGAAGTGGTATTTGATGTCTATGTGCTTGGTTTTGGAATGCATGACCGGATTGTTTGATACTGAAATTGCTGATTGGTTGTCACAATAGATGGGACAAATTTGAGATGGTACTTCATAGTCAACCAGCTGCTGCTTCATCCATAGAATCTGTGAACAACAACTGCCGGCAGCTATGTACTCAGCTTCAGTAGTGGAAGTGGAAATTGATGCTTGCTTCTTACAGGACCAAGACACCAATCTATCACCAAGAAATTGGCAAGTTCCACTTGTACTCTTTCTGGTCACCCTACAAGCTGCAAAGTCTGCATCTGAATAACCTATAAGATTGAAAGATGAATCTCTTGCATACCATAATCCAAGGTTAGCAGTGCCACATAAATATTTAATAATACGTTTTACAGCCTGCAAATGGGATTCCCTAGGGTCAGCTTGAAACCTGGCACAAACACAAACAGCAAACATAATATCTGGTCTACTGGCAGTAAGATAGAGGAGTGAGCCTATCATACCTCGGTAGACAGTCATGTCTACTTTCTTACCAGACTCATCCTTATCTAAATGAATGTTAGTGCCCATCGGTGTGCTTTGAGAGTGAGCATTGTCAAAGCCAAACTTCTTGATAAGTTCTTTGGCATACTTGGCTTGACTGATGAATATTCCTTCATGGGTTTGTTTGACTTGCAGTCCAAGGAAATATGTTAGTTCACCCATCATGCTCATCTCGAACTTGCTCTGCATCAGTTTCTCAAATCTCTTGCAAAGGGATTCGTTAGTGGAACCAAAAATAATATCATCGACATAAATTTGAACAAACAATGAATGACCCTTATGCTTGGCAACAAATAAAGTAGTATCGATTTTACCTCGTGTGAAGCCTAAGCCATCGCTAAGTAAGAACTTAGAAAGGGTTTCATACCATGCTCTTGGAGCTTGCTTTAAGCCATAGAGTGCTTTCTTCAATCGGTAGACATGATCAGGCTTCTTGGAGTCCTCAAAACCTGGTGGTTGTTCAACATAGCCTAATTAAAACTTTTTCAAAGAAACACGTTTATAAATGCAAAGTCACTTATCAGATTGCAAACTATTATCAGTAAGCGCAGCGGAGAAGATATGACTTGTTTTAACTCACACAAAATCAGTTTATAAAAAGGTTTTGAGAGCTTGGTTTAAACACAAAGTAGTTTCTAAAAGTTCAATGCAGTTTCAAGAGATTGGTAAATGGAAATGATGATGAGTCAGCAAGAACAGTAATGATTTGCCGGTGATAGAGTTCCAACCGGCAAGGACAGTAAGTAACAGAGGACACAGAGATTTGGAGAGGTTCACAGTGTAAATACTGCTACGTCCTCTACCAAGTTTGGTCAGAACTTGGATTTGGGTTAAGAGCACTATTAAATATCCCTAGTCTATTACAAGAGCGGCTTTGCCGGATACAAAGACTAAATTCTAGAGATAGTTTAATGAATCGTAAAGCAAATATCTGACCAAGTGTATTTGAGCGGCAAGTTCAAAAGAACTTATCTCACTCAGGTGGGTGTGTGAAAACTCAGACAACGTATTCCTTAAAATAATCTAGTTCGGGAATACTAACAGTGTTGTAGAGTTTGTGCACAAGTGTATGTCCTATTAAATGATCTAATGATTATCTGGACAAGGAATGTTTGAGCTTCAATGAATGCTGCAAACAACCAATTCTCTTCAATGCACTAAAATCACCAACCTTCCTCAATGCACTGAGTCCTCTATATATAGGAGGAGTTAATGTCTTAGCTTGTTGAAGAAGGATAACATTTGAATTTCCAGCTGGGTAGGTGAGGAGCATTTAATGCAGTATCCTTGGCATTAATGGCGAAGATACGCGTGCCTTAAAAGTCTGATGGGTAAAGACCCCTTTGTCTCAACCGGTTACCTGCAAAAGCAAGTAGAGACAGAGTATAGCTAAAAGTAGCTATGTGTCAGACGGCGTAGAAATCATTACAGAGTAGGTAAACTACTTTATAATAAAACAGTATAGAGACAATCAGCAAGGTTGACTTTAATGAAATGATGTCACCTGACTGACAGTGCAGACTGTCTATTATATCGGCATGTTGTTGATCGGCAACTTGTGTATCAAGTTGATCGGCATGGAGTTGATCGGCAACTTTGTTAACTGATCTGCTGATTTGCTTCCTCTTGCTGGTTTGTCTTGTTGAAGAGTTGAAATACACCTGTGCTGATCACAAAGGATCCTAAGGGCACCTTAAAAAGGTTCTAATAAAATTGGGGGACCCTAAGTGTAGACATGATTGGGATTAAGTAATTCTAGGACCTAGGTATCTATTTGAACAACACAAAGACTTGTCCATTTTAAGCACCTTTTGTTTCTTGCAAGACTTGTCCATTATCAAGCACTATATATATCTATCTATTACATTACTATCTTTTCCAAGCTATGAGAAGTTCAAAGGTGCCCTCCATACCTTGTATGGAAGAGGTTCTAAACCTAGACACTCATAGACTTGTTGATTGTCATTTATATTCTTTATTTATTTAAATGTTGTGCTTGTTTGGCCATGATAATCATGAGGATGGTGGAACCTTAGTGTCCATCATTTTCCTCTTTGATTTAGCCTCAAAATCCCACTCTTGGGTCATAAAGATCCAATCTTTATGTGTTATTTTGACTCTTGGAAGGATTTTAAGTCATAAGATGTCATCTTGGTGATAAAGTTCCAATCTTTATTCACCAAATGACCAACTTTGGTCCAAAAGGGACATTCATCAACTCTCTTGATTTTCTCCTATGATTGCTCATGATCACACCCAAATACTTGTCTTTGGGGACCAAGTGATGATCATTTAGCATAGGAATGATGTTATAAAACTTGTAAAATGATTTCTTGCAAACTGGGATCACAAACAGTTTGTCCAGCTTCAGACAGAATACCCTGTTTCTGTTCTGAACTGGACTGTTCATGAGCAAACTGTAAAACCCCAGGGTCGCCTCCTTCAGCCGTACGGCTACTTTAGGTAGAAGGGAAAAATTGTCTGTTTTGCCCTCTGACCTTTATCTTATCACTCCATGCCCCTTTTCAGCCGAGTTTCTCAAATAAAATCAATAACAGAATGTTTTCCGTTAAATACACACACACACATATGCACATTTTAACTAACTTAGGGAGACTCGGCTTTGTCCGAGGCAACTTGAGAAGACGTAAAAACTCCTCCCAAGTTGTAACCTGACCTCCGAACCTTTGAACTCAAACCTTTGTCATTTTGTTGGGTTTAAAATTAACAAAATGTGGCGACTCCGTTAAATCTGACTGGTTCCCGTGTTTGGCATTTTGTCCTCGTGCGAACCTCATGTGTTTCGCCCCCGAGGACGGGATCCTTATAGTGGCGACTCTGCTGGGGATTAGAGTGCTTTCGGACTTCTTTCTAGAAGATTCGGGGGCATTCTTGTGTGGGTCAAACTCCCGTTCCCGTTAGTTGACTTCTTGCATATTTGTGTGTGTTTGATGTTTCTGTTTGAACTATTTTGAGTACATACGTTCTGGAAATACAATAAACTGGGGCTTGATGATCAGAAGTTGGAAAAACTGAGAAAAATCTTCACCCTCTTGCTTTAGCCGTACAGCTACTTTGGGTAGGGGCCAGAATGTCGCCAATTAACAGTTTGGTGCAGGGCTGCAACATTCTGGGTGCCCCTCTGCTTCTACTTGTCTAGGTTCCAAATTTACAGTCTTACTTGTGCACATTACCTTCATTGTTTTGGCCAAAACTTGGTTTTAAAAGGTAATAAAACTTGGTTATGCATGATCTTTTGTCAATAAAATGGTCTCCAAAACCTCGTCGTGCATAATCCTTTTTGTAAGGGTTTTTCTTGAGTCTTCTTGTTGTGCAAATATTGTTTTGTACAAAAGGGTTTCAATGTAAAATATTTCTTTTGCGAAAGTTTGATTCAAAATTCTTTGTTGTGCACAACTTGGTACATGTACAAGTTTTGGTCTTTGTTTGCTTATATTCCTTGATTTGTTGTGTATAGATTGCTCAATCCATGCCTGTTCATACTTGTTCATATCTTGCTTATGCCATGCTCATGCTATCGAAAAACGAATTGAAAATCTCTTTTTTTACTCAAAAAGGAGCATAGAATGACTTCACACCACGCGCACTTGACTGTGCACGTTCCAAATACCCTTTAAACCTGGGGTGGATGCCACGATGCAGCTCGTTGGGTGCTCTTGTTCCCTTCGATGCGTGCACGGCTCCATCCCACCTTCCCTTCCGAACCGAGTCAACCACACTTGTCCGTGACACACAAATACCGTGACTATGGTTGGTTTTTGGTCTAGTCCACGTTACCACGTCCTTAATACGTGTCCAAGGTTAATTGTGGCCAAGTTAATACCCGAGTTGTCACTCCTTGATGTAATGCAAGCGTGGCCTAACCAGCCTCCAACTCGTGTGTTAGTGACGACCGCAATTAGCAAGGGTCATGTACTAAGGATAGAGTGACACCGTGTCGTTAAGCCCTAATGAACGAGTTATTTTAATCATCCTTAAGCCCATGGTCAAGGATCGAGACGCCTCATTCAAAATGAGGTCATGTCGGAATGTCGGTGCAGCCTTCGGTGTAGCCTTCGGAGAAAAGTCTCGATCCCGACTGGGGCTTAATCATGATTGGGATGACCCGCGTATTGGGAACCTCACGACGCACTGGACCCTAGGTCTATCTTTTTTGGTCGGTGGAAGCCGCGTGCCCTATAGGACCCTCGCCCGGGACAATCCATCCCTGGGAGTGTGGAAGGCAGGTGAAAAACGAGGGGCTTATAGACGTGGCGATGGCCTCCACTGATCCAGGATTTAGATTAGTTGCGAAAAAGAAGAGAAATCTTTTCCAACCATTTAGGAACAAAGATGCGTTTTATGTAAACTTGAATGGTTTATTAATTGCGCGATGCGTGAATTTGCCCCGTTATTGCTTCCTGTCTTTGATACATTGCATTGTTTCGTAAACCCTCGTCAAGTCCCATTAAGTCTTTGGAAGGATCCATGTTATCCTTCAAAACCTCCGTCGAATCTCGTTAAGTCTTTGGAAGGATCCATGTTATCCTTCAAGACCTCCGTCAAATCCCGTTAAGTCTTTGGAAGGATCCGTGTTATCCTTCAAGACCTCCGTCGAATCCCGTTAAGTCTTTGGAAGGATCCATGTTATCCTTCAAGACCTCCGTCGAATCCCGTTAAGTCTTTGGAAGGATCCATGTTATCCTTCAAGACCTCCGTCGAATCCCGTTAAGTCTTTGGAAGGATCCATGTTATCCTTCAAGACCTCCGCCAAATCCCGTTAAGTCTTTGGATGGATCCATGTTATCCTTCAAGACTCCCGTTAAGATCCCCGTTGAGACCCTAGGCAAAATCCCCTAGGTCCCCGCAAAGATCCCCGTTAAATTCTAGGAATAGTCCCTTAGGAAGTCAGTCAAGTCCTTGGATGGATTCTCGTTAGGAAGTCAGCCGTGTTTGTCATTCCCTCTTAAGATTCTAAACCCATTCGAACTATGGTGCTGTGGTTGCCGTAACAGGGGATGAGATTCAAAACCCCTTCCATCGCCTCCTTTTAGGAAGAGTCGAAGTCCACTGCTAAGACATGTGATAAGTCTTTAGGAAAAGTCGGTTAAGATGTCTGTTAGGTTTGGTTAAAATCTTGATTCCCCGGTTGATGCCATATGATGACCATTTTGGGTCCATTGTCAGTTCTCATTAATAAGATTATTATTGTCATTCTTTCCTTGTCAAAAGTTTACAAAAATGTGTGAGTGAGTTTTTCACCCAAAACAAAAGGTGTGTCTTTCAGAAAAAGAAAAATGGAGATCAAGTTTTCTCAAAATAAAATGTCGTGTTTTCCTAAAAGGTTAATCCGCTAATGAGCATGCTACTCGAATCACGGTTAATAATTTTACCTTGAGGTTTAAAATGCTAAAGTCTTTGCGGTTTTCGGTTTTGTCCCCCGGAAACATCGTCCAAGGAGCCCGCATCCGAATTGGACCGTCCACGAGAAGAGGCCCGAGCTTCAGGAGACCGAGGGCGGCTACACAAAATGGAGGACTGTGCCCTTGCCAAATGCCATACACGAAGGTTAGGCACTTTGGAAGGGACATCATCAAAAGGAGATAGCCAAAAGCGAGCTCCCAACTCGCCCTCATGAGTAGACGACCCCAGCAATTGCGACGCCAAGCCAAGTGGAGACCTCGCGACATCTTTCCCGTGACATGAACCCGAGTTCCCGTGGAAAACATGGAATATGCCGCCGACAATCCTCAACGACTGTGGAAGAGAATGGATCATCGTGCTTCATGGGAACCATCCCTAAAAAAAAAAAAAAAAAAAAAAAAGGGTGTGAGTCTTCCAGACTCGTAGGTTCAAGAAAGAGAGTCCATTCTGGACTGTGTCTTTTTATTTTTACAGAGTTCCACACTTGGGACATGTATGTACAAAGTTATCTGAATAAAAGAGTCGTTTTCTTCTCTTCTCTCTAGACTTGAGACATTATTTGCAATATACATTTACTCTTGAAATTGCCTGGCTTGTTATTATCAAATGATTGCTACGTCCCTAAAATGATGAATTGACTTCTAAGCATACTAGTCAATGACGACTCATTAAGGATGAATGGACCTAACACAAATAAAAAGTGCTAAATGCAAACAATTAATCTTAATGTGAATAAATGTTGTGATCAATTGACATGAAGAAACCATTAATGGCAAGTCTTCTCTCATACACTTCCCCGATACACAACCCGATACACCTTTCCAAAACCAATTCTTGATGCACATCGAAGGCATCCCGAGACAGTGAAAAGGTGAGGACGTTGTTACTCGACCACCAAGATTTGACAGTGCTCACACGTGTGCGACCAAGCATAGGGCTTTCCGGGAATCTTCAAAGTCAGCCCAAAGTAACAGGCACGCCACGAGGGCTAAAAGGAGCCAATGCCCGAGAAAACGAGCTGGGGCTAATGTTTACCTCCTCCTCCTCCCAAAAAAAAAAAAAAAAGGAGAAGAGGAAAGGAAATGAATGTATGGAAAGGAGGAAAAGAAATGGCGGAAAGAAAGGCCCGTTCACACCAAAGAGGGTTCACCGCAAAGCAAAGTGAGCAACAACGTCCTCCGAGACAACATCGAAAGAAAGCCAATTTCAGCAAAAGACGGCCTAAGGCCGACCTACGGCGACCTGAGCTCCTCAAACTTAGGGGAACGTAGGCAACCTTCGGTCCGGTCACAGCATGAAATGAATCCATCAAACCTCGATCCTCCCAAAATGATCCGGTTTCTCTTCCCTTGGTCCCATCAATGACCAATTTCCCAGATAATGACCAATCTCCCATAAACACCTTTTGATCTTGCCATTGATCGAATCTTAATTTAATTGATCACAACATTTATACATGTTAAGGCTAATTGCTTGTTATAATCTTGACTTAATAATAAACATGGTCCATTCCAGCAATCATTTGATGATATTAACTAGGGCAAGTTTCCAAATGTCTCAACAAGTCTTCTCCTCTACATCTTAGGAAAGAGCCAAAACACTTGTATTCTGTCAAGCAAGGGCTTCCCTCATTTCATGATATATTGCTCAAAGAGCACAACCCCCAAAAAAGGGACTCTCTCCCAAATAAAATGCCTTGCATGTTTCCTCCAAGAAAAATACTTTAAATTCCC
>JAOWBW010001979.1:0-43557 GCA_026119855.1 Campanula takesimana | reverse complement strand
TCCATCAGACTTTTGCGAGCATGCGTGTGACCACATATCTTCGCCATTAATGCTAAAGATACCGCATTTAATGCTCCTCAACTACCCAGCTGGATATTCAAATTGCAAGCCTTCTTCTACAAGACTCAAGACATTTACTCCTCTTATAAATAGTGGACTTGGAGCATTGAAGAAGGTTGGTGAAAATAGAGCATTGAAGAGAGTTGAATGTTTTGAGTATTCATTAAAGACTCAAACATTCTGTGTCCAGATAATCATTAGATCATTTAATAGGACATACACTTGTGCACCAACTCAAACAACATTGTTAGTATTTCTGAACTAGATCATATAAGGAATACGTTGTTTAAGTTATTCACACACCCACCTGAGTGAGATAAGTTCTCTTGAACTTGCCGCTCAAATACACTTGGTCAGAATTATTTTACGATCCATTAGAAATTTCTAGAACTTAGTCTTTGTATACCGGCAAAGCCGTGCTTGTAATAGACTAGAGATATCTAATAGTACTCTTAACCCAAATCCAAGTTCTGACCAAACTTGGTAGAGGACGTAGTAGTATTTACACTGTGAACCTCTCCAAATCCTTGTGTCTCTGTTGCTTACCCTATCACTGCCGGTTGGAATTCTATCACCGGCAGATTGCATATGTTCGTACTGATTCATTGTAATTTCCATTGACCAATCTCTTGAAACTGTATTGAACTTTTAGAAACAACTTTGTGTTTAAACTAAGCTCTGAAAATCTCTTATACACTGATTTTGTGTGAGTTAAAACTAAGTCATATTTTACCCGCTGCGCTTACTGATAACAGTTTGCAAACTGATAAGTGACTTTGCATTTAAAAGTGTTTCTTTGTAAAAGTTTTAAAAAGGCTATTAACCCCCCCCTCTAGCCTATTTTCCTACCAATTGGGCCTAACAATTGGTATCAGAGCTTGGAATTTTGAAAGAAATTTCCAAGCTTTGCAGCTTGTATAGCCGATACTATGGCAGGAAAAATCATGCAGTCATTTAACATCACTACCATACCGTTGTTGAATGTCAACGAGTTTGGTGTCTAGAAATCTCGTATGATAAAGTATATGAACTCAATCGATGATCGGTTGATGAAGGTCATAGAAGGTGGTCCAATCATTCCTTTAAAAGTCTCAACCACCTATAGACCTATTCCCTCCACTCCGCTGACACAACATGCTGATCGTGACACTGAACAAGAAACCTATGTTCAGATTGAAGAAACCTTGGTTGAGAAACCAAGAGAGGAATGGACTGAGGACGACAAACTTTCAGCTGCCCTAGATGGAAAAGCATGCCACATTATTTCTTGTGGTTTGGACGACAAGCAATACAAACTCATTGACTTGTGCTCCACGGCTCAAGAATGCTGGAACAAGATCCTTGCATACTTTGAAGGTGATGAGCAGGTAAAGGACAACAGACTCTACGATTGTATTACTGAGTTTGAATCCTTCAAGAAACAAGATGGTGAATCACTAAGGAGTGCCTACGACAGATTCTGCGAGGTAAGTAATTTATGTGCTTCATTAGGAAAGATTTATACTATGAAAGACCTGAATATTCATTTTCTAAGTTCTTTGGGAAATGAATATCATACCAAGGTCACCGCTGTTAGAGAAGTGAGAGACTTGAACAAGACTTCTATTCAGAATCTTGAGTCTAGTCTATTTCTATATGAGAGAGAACTGCAAAAACTTAACGTTCTCGATAAAAATTTCGAAAACTTGTCTCTATCAGCTCAGTCACAAATATCCTTCCCTTCAAACAAATTCCCTCCTATAGATCCCCATCCTATATCCTGCAGCTCCAAAACCCCTGAAACTACCTCAGAACAGCCTATGGAAGAAGACGAATTTGCCGCCTTCGCTAGGAACTACAAAAGGTTTAAAGACTTCAAGAGGATGCAGAAAGGAAGCTACCAGCAACCAAAATCATTCACGCCAACTTTTTAAAAACCAGCAAGTTACAACAAACCATCAACAAGTGCTACCGACGGAAAGAACAACAAAGGTGATCTTGTTTGCTTCAACTGCAGAAAACCTGGTCACTTTGCTTCTAAATGTCCTCAACCAAAATATGAGTACGTGAGGAAGTCATTCAACAAGAGACATCCCAAGTCTCGAAGCTTTGTTGCCGATGAAAGCGCAGAAAAGGCCTTACCGGTTTGGTGTGAAACTGACTCAGATGAAGATGCCGATGAAGATGAAGATGCCGATGTAAGCTTTGTCGCCCTAGACTTGGAAGATGCCGATACATCCACATTGCCGACTCCAGTCTACCGAGATCCATCTCTCCAAGATCTCCAGTCAGAGAAGAAGCTACTGGAAGACCTCAACCACACTTCAAAGAGATTAGTGTCAAAGCAGAGAACCCAAATGGATACAGAGTTCACCAAGTGGGACCTCTCTCTATGGTCAGTGTAACTCTATTCAATTCACTGCTATCAAACCTAAACCCTTACCAATGACCAAAAAATTATCATTCACCGAGCATCCCAGTATTGTCAAAAGCTTATCTAAACCCATCTCTTCTATACCTGACTTCTCTCCCAAACCTATTCCCTCTGCCACCAAAATTTTAGCTGATCCCTTTCCTGAAATATCCAAAGCTGAAATGGTAGAGACAATGGATGAACTTTTTATTGATCATGAGAAGCTGAGTAGCGTTCATAAAGTGATGGCTGCTGATTTCAATAGAATTTCTGCAGAGAATGACTTGCTTGTGTCTGAACTTAAGGTTCTCAAAGGACATGAGCTTGAGTCTGTTCTTCTAAAGAAAGAAAACCTGGATCTCAAAAGCCAAGTAGCAGTATTGATAGCTCAGATCAAAGATCTTGTGAAAAGAAACAATCATCTCTCAAGGATTGTTGATTCTTACACAAAATCTAGAGTTGCTGTTGAAACAATCCTACAGACCCAAATGTCATATAAGGACCAATCTGGGTTAGGATTTGATTCCAGCAGCAGTAGCTCTACTGAAACTTGTGCGACCGAGAAAAGGATGAGAAAGTTGAATGTAGTCCTGTTAACTCAGTACATAAGGATGCTAAGCCAATATACAGTGCTGTGGCAATGAAGTATCCTAAGAACCAGAACAAAAGGAATGATAAGCACAAACAAAGATATGTTAAGGTTGCCGATACTGAGTCTGCCGATAACGGTATTCTTGGTGAATACATCAGCAGAGCTAGTACTGCCGGTCTAACCACACCTGCTGCCGATGGACAAGTACCTAAAAAGGTAACTGCCAAAGGTAAACAGAATGGAAAGAAAGGCAACACTAGCATCTTTAAACCTACTAAGTTTGTGCCTGCTCAATTCCCTAGTTCTGCCGATGCACTGACTAAACAGAATGACGTTCTACCGACTCCACAGCCTATCAATCAAGTGAGATGTTCAAATTGTTCTGATTATGGTCACAAGGCTCATGAATGCCTCTTGAAGCACCTATCTGGACCCACTGAGGTTACATCCTCTAGTGGTGGCCAGATGTGGTTGCCAAAGAGGAACTAACCCTCGGACCCAAGAATAAGGGGGACCATAAGCATACCGTTTTATTTCAGGAATGCTTCATGGCCTCAACTGGTGCAAGCAAGGATTTGTGGATTCTAGATAGTGGCTGCTCAAGACACATGACAGGATTTGCAGATCTACTTGCCGATATCCCAGAAGCATCAGGTCCCCCAGTGGTTTTCGGTGATAATGCCAAAGGAAAAATCATCGGTATAGGTACCATCAAGAGAGGTGCAGTTACTGTGCAGAAGGTCTCTCTAGTGGATGGTCTGAAACACAACCTTCTATCTATATCACAATTCTGTGATAAAGGAATGCAATGTGTATTTACTACTTCCAGTTGCTATATGAAAGACATTGCTTCCAATGAAACCCTTCTCACTGCCAAAAGAAAAGGTAACATTTATGCAGTAGACTTAAGTGTTATTACTGGTGTTGCTAATGTCTGTTTTGTAGCTAAGAACATCAGTGAGAACTCATGGCTATGGCACAAGAGACTCAGTCACTTGAACTTCAAATATCTATCCAAGCTTGCCGGTTCAAATGTGGTTACCGGTCTGCCTCAAGTGTCTGCTGATCAAGCAAAGAAATACAAGGCCTGCCAGCTTAGAAAACAACATAAATCATCCTTCCGAAGCAAGCCCTGCATGTCAACATCTAAGTGCCTCCAAATGCTACATATGGATCTATTTGGCCCCACATCTACAGCAAGTATTGGGGGAAGTAAATATACCTTGGTTATAGTAGATGATTTCTCTAGATATACTTGGGTGGAAACTTTCAGTCACAAAGATGACACTTATGCCGTTGCTACCAAGTTATTCAGACTACTACAAACACAGAAAGAAAGTGATATCATCAGCATGAGATCAGACAACGGCACTGAATTCAAGAACAATGGTATTGCTCAATACTGTGATGATCATGGCATAGACCACAACTTCTCAGCTGCCGGTACACCACAACAAAATGGTTTCGTTGAGAGAAAGAACAGAACTCTCATTGAAGCTGGTAAGACCATGATTGCTGAAGCAAGGCTGCCGAAATATTTTTGGGCTGAAGCCATCAATACTGCCTGCTTCACTCAGAACAGATCTCTTATCAACAAATTCCATAACAAGACTCCTTATGAACTCTGGAGAGGCAGAACTCCCAACATTGGATTCTTCAAAATATTCGGCTGCAAATGTTATGTGCTTTACAACAGTAAAGAGCACAGAGGTAAATTTGATGAGAAAGCTGATGAAGGAATCTTTGTTGGATACGCTAAACACAGTAAGGCCTTTCGAGTTTTTAATAAGAAACTTTTGAAAATTGTTGAATCTGTTCATGTAACCTTTGATGAATTTGATTTATTAGAGTCTGACAAGGCTCCAAATAGTTCTAATGCTTCTAGTGCTCATGAGACAGGTGAATCCAGTAATTCTAACCCTGCAGGTAAAGTACCAGCTGCTGATCCAGTCATTTCAGTAGAAGAACCAGCAGATACTCATTACTTCCCATCATCGGCAGAACATGATCTTACCGATAACTTTCATAATCCATTTGCCGATGCAAATTCTGCTGATCATCCTGAAGACAGATCTAGCCCTCAACCAATTTCTGTTATAAGGCCCTTCCCAACAAGTTCCCCATCTAATCCACCTCACACCCAGAACTCTAATTCTCCTTCTCCATCTGCTGATCTTGATCCTCCTCTAGAATCACTCCAACAAGATACAGTCAGACAAGATGTGCTGAGAGAAGTTAGACCAGTTCGTGATCATCCATTTGAAAATGTGATTGGTGATGTCTTTGGACCAAGATTGACAAGAAACCTTAGTAGAGCATTCGCCGAGAGTCTCTTCTCATCTTCTATGGTTTCCAATATAGAACCAAAGAAGAATGAAGAAGCTCTTGCTGATCCTGGCTGGGTGGAAGCTATGCAGGAGGAGCTAAACCAGTTTGAAAGATGCAATGTGTGGGAACTAGTGCCAAGACCATCATCTCAACAAGTGATCGGTACAATATGGGTCTACAGGAATAAATTGGATGAAGCTGGGAATATTATTAGAAACAAAGCAAGGTTAGTTGCTAAAGGCTACCGACAAGAAGAAGGAATTGACTACGATGAGACATTCGCTCCGTTGCAAGATTGGAAGCTATAAGACTTTTCTTAGCCTATGCTGCCTTCAAAGAATTCAAGTTATATCAAATGGACGTGAAAAGTGCCTTCCTAAACGGAGAACTCCAAGAACTTGTGTATGTTGAACAACCACCTGGTTTCGAGGACTCCAAGAAGCCTAATCACGTCTACCGATTGAAGAAAGCTCTCTACGGCCTAAAGCAAGCTCCAAGGGCATGGTATGAAACCCTTTCTAAGTTCTTACTTAGTGATGGCTTAGGTTTCACTCGAGGTAAAATCGATACTACATTATTTGTTGCTAAGCACAAGGGTCATTCATTGTTTGTTCAAATATATGTCGATGATATTATTTTTGGTTCTACTAATGAATCACTTTGCAAGAGATTTGAGAAGCTAATGCAGAGCAAGTTCGAGATGAGCATGATGGGTGAACTAACATATTTCCTTGGACTTCAAGTCAAGCAATCCAATGAGGGAATATTCATCAGTCAAGCCAAGTATGCAAAAGAATTAATCAAGAAGTTTGGCTTTGACAATGCTCACTCTCAAAGCACACCTATGGGCACTAACATTCACTTAGATAAGGATGAGTCTGGTAAGAAAGTAGATATGACACTCTACCGAGGTATGATCGTCTCACTCCTCTATCTTACTGCCAGTAGACCAGATATTATGTTTGCTGTTTGTGTTTGTGCCAGGTTTCAAGCTGACCCTAGGGAATCTCATCTGCAAGCTGTTAAATGTATTATTAAATATCTATGTGGCACTGCTAACCTTGGATTATGGTATGCTAGAGATTCATCTTTTAATCTAATAGGTTATTCAGATGCAAACTTTGCAGCTTGTAGGGTGACCAGAAAGAGTACTAGTGGAACTTGCCAATTTCTTGGTGATAGATTGGTGTCTTGGTCCTGTAAGAAGCAAGTATCAATTTCCACTTCTACTACTGAAGCTGAGTACATAGCTGCCGGCAGTTGCTGTTCACAGATCCTTTGGATGAAGCAGCAGCTTATTGACTATGAAGTTCCATCTCAAGTTTGTCCCATCTATTGTGACAATCAATCTGCCATCTCAGTTTCCAACAATCCGGTCATGCATTCCAAAACCAAGCACATAGACATCAAGTATCACTTTCTGAAGGAACATGTTGAAAAGGGAAACGTGGTGCTGCTCAAAGTTCATACCGATAACCAAAGAGAAGACATACTGACAAAACCCTTAGATCAGAAAAGATTTGAATTCCTAAGAGGTGAACTAGGTATGATTGATCTCTATGGTTAAAACTGTGCTAACTCTGCCTATTGTGCTAGTCTTGCCGATCTCATCAGAAAGTGTGAAAATCGTGCCGACCAAATTATATTGCCGACAAAATATTGCTGACAATATCATGCCGGTAAATATCTTGCTGATCAACAACTTGCCGAACCATGTCTTACCGATTTGTCAAAATTCAAAATTCAAAATTCATCGGTAGATCTCAATTTAAACGGATAAGGATTCTCTGACACATGACGTAAGCTTAGTCAAATCAAAGTTACAATCGGTCACACCTCCTCTCTGACACGTGTGTGCTCTGCCTTACCCAAATCGTGTCAAAGATTTATCCCAACTCTTTGTGATAAATCAGAAAGGTAACCTTAAACTTTATTGTTGCCGTTTCTACCCTTTCTCTCTCCTAAGTTTAATCGTCTAAATTAAACCGTCCGGTTCGTGCATTTAATGCATTGTGTGCGCACGTTCTCCGAGGTATTCGCTACAGTTAAACTCACCATTATTTCTCTTTCTCCCATGCAAACCCTTTCTATTCTCACTCTCTCTTCCATAACATATATAAGCTACACTTAAAATCCTCCTGATCTTTTCGCTCTTAACTCTCTCTTGATATCTCTACTGCTTGTGTTGTTCATCTTCTTTCATACTCTCTTACGTTCTTTAACCAGAGTTAACACTATTTTCTGGTAACTACTTGATGATTTTACACTTGCATTTCAAATCTATTTTGTACTAATTTATTCTAACTTGTGAGATCTTTTGAGTGATTTTGCAGAAAATGTCTAGCAACGAAAAGGATATCTATGGAGGCTATGTTGACTCCACCTTCTTCGACGACACTCTTGATGGTGAGTTCTTGAGGAATCTTCTGATTAGCTCTCTTCTAGACTCCTTCATCTCTCCAACGGGTATTGAGTTTATATTTTTGGGTCAAGTTCAAGAGTTCTTCTCAAATGCCTCCGTCATCACTGATCGCAATGACTCCTCTGTATTCGTCTCCATCGCCTCAACCGTCACCGGCGTGCCTATCTCCGTTACTCCCTCTTCTATTCATGAAGTATTCCCTCTGCTTAGGAATGAGGGTGCTGACTCCATTACTGATGAACAGACTTTGGACAAGGCTTGGACCCTTATGAGGGGAACCGGTCCCAGACTCAGTGGTGATAACCATCTCAAAGCTCATTACAGAAGAAGATTCTTTGCCCTTGCAGAGATTGTGGATAGATGTTTGGTATGCAGATCTGGCTCTCATAGCCATGTTACTGATGTCCAGTTTGAAGCAATGGCAGCCATCGTATTGCAAGAAGAGTTCAACTGGTGTGCCTACCTGTTTAGGGTCATTGCCATTGCTTCCGTTAAGTATAAGGAGGATAGAAAGAAGAACAAAGCTCACCCCGGTAAAGGATGCCATTACATGCTGATTAGCACTATCTTGAGGCGCAACTCAGAAATTGTTAGAGCTTCACCGGCACCCCCTAGTCTTGACTTTGATAAGCTCAAATCCTTTAAGCTTACCGATTGGAATAGGATTTCCAAGAAGGCTCCTACCAGCACAATTATTGTTCCTGCTGCTGGTACTCCCAAAAAGAAGAAGGCAAAGAAAGTTGTCAAGGTTGCTGATGTAGTCCCTGCCGACGTTTCTACTCCTTCTCCAGTTGCGACAGGATTCTTGCCGATTCTACTCCAGCAGCACCAAAGAAGAGAAGGCTAGTCAAAGCTGCCGATAAAGCTCAAGTCAAGAAGTCAAAGGTTGTATCTACTGATGATCTTCCTGCTGCTTCAAAGTCAAAGCCTTCAGTTACTCATGCTCAAGTTCCTTCCTCTCAAATTCCTTCTACTGATCCAAGAGCTAAGCAGATCAGGTTTGCACCATCTCTCCTTGCCGGTGCAACACTTACTGCTCCCTCTGTGATTATCAAGTCTGAAACTGACGCTGCCGATGAAATGGCTGAGAGAAGAAGACTGATTGGTTCTGACTTAAGGGTAAGAGTCCCTCTTCAAAAGGGAATTCTAGATCTTCCATACTTGCCTGAGCTCCATGCTGCTGCTGATGTAGCCTCTGGACCCTCTGTCAGAAAGTGCAAGCCTATCATAAACCCAACATTTCACGTCTTTTTCAGAAACCATTGGTCATTCACCAATAAGGTCTTATCAAAGAATTGGGTGTTCCCCATTGATTATC
Organism: Campanula takesimana; assembly: GCA_026119855.1. Taxonomy (NCBI): domain Eukaryota; kingdom Viridiplantae; phylum Streptophyta; class Magnoliopsida; order Asterales; family Campanulaceae; genus Campanula; species Campanula takesimana. The sequence goes on along the minus strand of JAOWBW010001979.1, from coordinate 34,445 downwards.
TCCACCCGTTTGTTCGCCGGTTGCTCCAATTTCATGAGGAAAGGAAAGAGACAGTTCCCCTTGGCAATCGTGCTGATTATGTTGATTTAACAAGTCTGAACAGGGTCACCGATATGTTTAAAGAGAAATTTGTGCCTGTTCAGAAATTCCAAAGGTTGTCTGAAGGTGAGTTGAGATTGAATTTTGGAAGATACTTTGACAAGCTACCCCTTCCTTGGAATCAAGTCTATCTATTTCAAGATAGGATCAGACAGGATCTGATGGTGCAAGACGTATGGGTTGCCTATGCCTCAGTCTTCAACCAGCTGATGAACTTTGATGAACAAGATCCTTATCAGTTGGGAAGACCAGAAGATGAGGATGATTTGCTGAACTTCAACGATAATGAAGGGCTGGAGAAGAGTGATCAAGCTACTCAATTTGTGAAGAATGTGCAGAGGATTACACTGAATCTGCTGAACGATTCAGAGGCCTTTATTAAGGCTAGAGCTGCTTCTACACCAGCATCTACATCTATTCCTGAACAAGTTCCTTCACCAGCAATCTCACCCATTCCAACTCCAGTCAGTTCTGTTGATACTGCTGATTTTGTTTGCTCTCAGAAAGCTGCTGGTGAAACAATCACTTCTTCTGATTCTATCGGTGAGTATGATAAGATGCCGATAAGCATTATCTTCAAAAATCCCTCTACTGATCAAGCTCATGCAGCTGCTGCCCCCACTTCTATATCTTCTACTGAAGCATTTGCTGACTCAGTTCTAGCCAGTGATGGCTCTGAGCGTGGCTCTGCTGATAAGTCTATTGAACAGACTGTTGAGAAAACTTCAGAAACTCAACCTGCTGATGAAACCAGCACTGCTGATGAATCCTTTATGAATCAAGTTGAGGAAACTATGGACACTCAAGCTCTGATTGTTAAAGAAGACCAACTTGCATCAATTGAGGAAACTAAAGAAACTCAATCTGCTGATGAAGTTGGTGGCTTGCTGATATCCGGAGGAGATTGTGCTGATGAAGAGGTTATTGCTGATGTGTATGCTGATGAGCCAACTACCGACACTCATCCAACTGAGACAACTGCCGACACTCAGATTATTAAGGTCCCTATCTCTTCTACTGATGTGATTCTAGTAGCTCCTACTGGTGTTAGAGAGATTGTTGAGTTGGGAGGAGGTGCTGATACAGAGATTGCCAATCAAGATCATAATGCTGACTTTGATGCTCTGATTACTGCTGATTTACAATTTGAGGAATTTTAGGATGCTTTATTTGCTCCTATTTCCTTCCCTTTGCTGCTCCCGAGGCCCTCATTGATCCAGTTGTTGCTGATGAAGCACAACCTGCTCCTATTTCCGCAGCTGCCGGTGGGAATGACAGCTCAGATGAAATAGATCCTGATGATTATATAGAGCTGCCATCAAATTCTCTCCGATCAATTCCAAATCCTTTTGGCCCCAATCATTCTTTTCTTCCGGGCTCAACGAGTGAACAGCTTACTTTCTTGCCCTGGATTAAACCTGAATTCAAAAGAAGAAAAGGGAAAGCTCCCAGGGTCTCCAAGCTCAAGGTGAAAGGACCACCAGCGTTTGAACCTCTCCATTGCTTGCCAGGAAAGCTCAAAATTCATCTACCTGGTCCATCACCCAAGGAAGTCAGCATCGCCACGAATGGACTGATGATGAGATGCATGATGATAAATGATGAACTCCATGACATTCTTGAATACCGAGCCACTGATTCTCGAGGTATTTTGCACTTGGTAAAATCTGCTGCTCTTGCATTAACTCTGCCTATGTTCCATCCAAGACAGCATGCCGATCATATGGTCTATACCTCAAGGTTGATGAATGCCGGGTTAATGACCATGATTCTTGAAGGTCGTGCTTATTTGAACTTTATCCTGGCTATCTTTCTTTCTCTGGAGGACAATGGTGTGTTCCGTCTTGCGGTTGAACGTGCAGTTATTATTCATCCTTCATTTCCTTTGCCGATCGTCCGTGCCGATGTAACTTCTGCCGATCCTGTTGCCTCCACATCTGTTCCTGCTGAGTTCCTTCTTGCTGACAGATATGCTGCTGATGCTTCTTTTCTTCAACAAGTTTTGTCTCTTCCAGCTGCTCCCTCTCCTGTGCCAGCCTCTCCATTACTGATTGTTCTATCTTCAGATGATGAGTTGACTGTGCCTGCTCCTGAAGGTCTAGTAGAAGATGCTGATATTATCAATGAAGACTTCATTCCTTCCTTCCTGATGCATTCTTCTCTTGGACTGTCAAAACCCGTGGTGCTGAATAGTATGTATGAATACTTCAGTTACCTTGAAGGGGATACTGAAAATATGCAAGTACCTGTTACTCGTGCCGATCTGGGTGATACTGGCCTCTTCCTCCGTGACAAGTTGAACCGTATTCATGAGGATCTTTCCGACAAAATCCTTAAGTCCAATCAGGAGGAGGAATGCAAGAGAATCCAAGACTTGAAAGATCTGCTGGAGGACAGAGAATCTAGGCTGGTTGCCCTTTCAGAAAGTTTGGGGAGTATGCACTCTATTCAACAGCAATTAGTTGATGACCATAGGTTGCAGATCAGAGACCTAGAAAGGACTAAAAAAGATTTATCTGCTGCCAAGTCTGCTCTTGCTGATGCTCAAATGAAGATAGCTGCTCTGGAAGCCAATAATGCAATGCTGACTGAAAGACTGGAGAGCACTCAAAGAAGGAAGAAGAGAGAAGCTGAAAAGAAAGAGAAGAGAGCAAAGAAGAAAGCCAAGCTTACCGACTCTACATCAAAGGCCATTGACCAGCAAGAGGATCCTCCTGTTTCCTAGTCAATATAGCCAATGATATAGATATCCAGAAGAACTTCAACGATTTATCCAGGACTTCTTTGCTAACCATTACTGTCTTGTGTGCTTATTTTTATATGTTATATTCTCTTATAATATCTGCAGTTATTCATGCTAACTTTGTTTTGCAGATTATTATTCTCTCTGCTGATCTTAAGATATCAGCAACTCATTTTTTTTCTTTTACTCTTAACTTTTAATCATTTTGTATTTTTACCTCTTTAAGACATCTAGTGTGTGACTTGGCTTAGGGAATGATAATAAATACACATTCCTTATACATTCTTTTACTAATCTAAGATAGATGTTCTTGGATAGGGTGATTGGACTTAAGCAATTAGGAGGAGATTGTTGATCAAATATATGTTTAGGACATAGAATTGCTTAATCCCAATCATAGTTATCACTTAGGATCCCCCAATTTTGTTAGAACCTTTGTAAGGTACTCTTAGGATTCTTGGTGACCAGCACAGGTGTATTCCAACTCTTCAAACAAGGCAAACCAGCAAGAAGAAGCAAATCAGCAGACCAGTAAACTAGTTGCCGATCAACTCTATTCTTAACATGCGACAAGCTGCCGATCAACTTGCTAAACAAGTTGCCGATCAACTCCATTCTCAACTTGCCGATAAAGAAAGACAGTTAGTACTGTCAGTCAGGTTACATCGTTTCATCTTAAAGTCAACCTTGCTGATTGTCCCTGTCCTTTCTTACTGTTTTATCAAAAAGTAGTTTACCTGCTCTGTAATGATTGCTGCGCCTTCGGACACATAGCTACTTTTAGCTATACTCTGTCTCTACTTGTTTTTTGTAGGTAACCGGTTGAGACAAATGGGTCTTTACCCATCAGACTTTTGCGAGCATGCGTGTACCACATATCTTCGCTATTAATGCTAAAGATATGGCATTTAATGCTCCTCAACTACTCAGCTGGATATTCAAATTGCAAGCCTTCTTCTACAAGACTCAAGACATTTACTCCTCTTATAAATAGTGGACTTGGAGCATTGAAGAAGGTTGGTGAAAATAGAGCATTGAAGAGAGTTGAATGTTTTTGAGTATTCATTAAAGACTCAAACATTCTGTGTCCAGATAATCATTAGATCATTTAATAGGACATACACTTGTGCACCAACTCAAACAACATTGTTAGTATTCCCGAACTAGATCATATAAGGAATACATTGTTTAAGTTATTCACACACCCACCTGAGTGAGATAAGTTCTCTTGAACTTGCCGCTCAAATACACTTGGTCAGAATTATTTTACGATCCATTAGAAATTTCTAGAACTTAGTCTTTGTATACCGGTAAAGCCGTGCTTGTAATAGACTAGAGATATCTAATAGTACTCTTAACCCAAATCCAAGTTCTGACCAAACTTGGTAGAGGACGTAGCAGTATTTACATTGTGAACCTCTCCAAATCCTTGTGTCTCTGTTGCTTACCTTATCACTGCCGGTTGGAATTCTATCACCGGCAGATTGCATATGTTCGTACTGATTCATTGTAATTTCCATTGACCAATCTCTTGAAACTGTATTGAACTTTTAGAAACAACTTTGTGTTTAAACTAAGCTCTGAAAATCTCTAATACACTGATTTTGTATGAGTTAAAACTAAGTCATATTTTACCCGCTGCGCTTACTGATAATAGTTTGCAAACTGATAAGTGACTTTGCATTTAAAAGTATTTCTTTGTAAAAGTTTTAAAAAGGCTATTCACCCCCCCATCTAGCCTATTTTCCTACCAATTGGGCCTAACAGAAAGAATCATACAAGATGATCACATCCTAGAATAATGATTATACCATCGATAGTGTAACATCCCGAAATTAAGCACGACATTTTGGGACGGATTGAAAAAAAAAATTTGAAGAAAGATATGGGACGGATTGTAATATTTTAGTGGGACCCGCTAGTAAATGTCTTGTATGCAAAGTTGAATAATGGATTGGTTCATCTTTGTGATGTGTTTGGCTTGGTTCCCTACTTTGGAATCATTGCCCTCGGTTGTTGTTTAAGCAAGTATTTATTACAGTGCTTTGTTTAAAAGTCCAGCTGGTTTTGTGTTATCGAGTGGAGGTGGAAAGGATTATAGTGGCACACAGTTAAGTGCACTATAAGGCTTTTCCATTGGACTTTTTTTTTCTAATCGAGTGGAGGTAGAAAGAATTATAGTGGCACACAGCCAAGTTCACTATAAGGCTTGTCCACTGGGCCTTTTTTCCCCAGTCCAAATTGGCCTTGGATAGGATGAGTTAGCTCCCTCGAGTGAGCATTTGGGTTATGACTTTGTGTCATATTTCCCCGTTGTTACTTTGGTTCTTATGGTTATGGTTGGTTTTCGGGATCCCGGCTTCAGCTAATTATGCTGCTCAGATGGTTTTCTTAAATGGTATTCCCAGACGGTTATGTTCTTTCGGTAAACCTTGGCTAAGTATCGACGGTTATGTTCTTTCGGTAAACCTTGGCTAAGTATCCTTGTGAGTGTTACATCGTTGTATGTGTGGTATTATGAGTTGGCTTTGCCTCTCATGCTATGTGCTATGTGATGCTTATGATATTGTTTGTTATACTTATCATTTTAGCATGAAACGTAGTTGCATTTTAGTAGCTTACTGAGATTCATTCTCACCCTTTATTTGTTTACTGTTTTAGATAAAGGCGAGTCCAGGGGATAGGACACTTTGGCACGGGAGGACGTTAAAGTGGTAAGAGTTGGGATTGTTTTGTAAAGGCTACATTACATAGATGTAGTACCTTTTGGGTAGAGTTTCCGTGACTTCATCATCTTGTAACACCATTATTTTGGAAAATGTTGGTGTATGTATATTTGTATAAAAGTTTGTAAGCCTTCGGGCTAAGTACTTTCGTTTGTGAAAGAGTTTGTTTGAAAGTTAAATGAAGTCTTTGAACTTCGAGTGTGGATTTTGTTAAACTTTATGAAAGTATATTTCAAAAATTTTTCTAAAAGTGTTTTCTAACATCTTCCAATCGTGTCCCGAGCGTGGGACCAAGTAGGACCACGGGTCTGGGGTGTGACAGATAGGATCAATGTGTAGTCATCACCACTCATCATAGGAGAGTTAATGATCATGGGAATATTTACCTAAAATTTAGAGTTTAGAAGTAGTTCCTAGATCTTGTCGATCATCATCGGCTATGCATATATTTAGGGATTACAATCCTAGATCTAGTATGTTACACATGGATAAGTCTTAGATCTAGCATAATAACAAGAACATCATTAATCATATGCATGAACATGTAAAGCATGAAGATCTCTACCCTAAATATAGCATATATTATGAGTTTAGACTAAGAACACGAAGAACGTATGAAGAACATATGAATATGAATGAATAAACATAATGAAAACATGCATAAAATAGATTTAGCCTAAGAACATAATAAGAACATAAGTAAAAGGGTTAGGAGACTTACCTTGATCGGCAAGAAATATGATTGAATCTTCTTGATGATTCAAAGAGCTTCGAGGGTGCGAAAAAGGCTTAAACTAAGAGTTTCGGAGTAAGTTTTGACTGCAGAACTCGTAGAATAATTGTGTGTCGATTTCTAGAGCTGGAGGCACCTATTTATAGGGAACCGGGGTCGGAAGGAGTGGCCGCGCGGAAACTCCCACAATGGCCGCGTGGCCAGTGTCGCTGGATAGCGTGGTTATCAAGATATTGATGAGATCTTATCAGTTTGTTCTCGAGATTTGGTCAATATCCTGATAGATTTCGGCCTATAACTGATTTCATCAATCTAGAACTCTGGGGAACTGCTGGATAAGTCCGTGTCAGGTTATAATTGCCTAAAAGGTCCTCAGAGGCTCCTAAACGTCTAGGAAATCCTTATTCTTCAGATCGGGTACAAACAGTAGCCCCTCGGCGACGCTTCTTGCAAGGCATGGAGGGTCGTTTATTAAGAAAGCAACCGATCTGAAACATTAGTTCCAAATTGGGGGATAAAAGTGAGAAGGTGACCAGATTGGTCGAGCGGCTGAACCTTTATCAGGCTACCTACGTATCCTAAGGGGAATCAAGCCAGTCGTAGTTCGTGCTCTTTGGGGAAGAAACGAGACATCATCTTTTCCTGGGCATAGGATCCTATATGAAGACGAACATTCGTTGGAGGGAGAGACAGAAAGAAACGAGACATCAACTCCTGTTGGGGATACTATCCTTTATGAAGCTGAACATTCATAAGGGACCACAAAATCGTTGTTCGGACTCTACTGGGGAAAGAAAGAAAAAAAGAATCGAGGACACTAACCTTTATGCCAAATGAACATGAAACCACGGTATGAGAAGAAGATTCAGCAATCGAGAGCAAAATAGATAGGGATGCGAACTTCTTATGGAGCGTGCGAATCAAGACAAAGTTAAATGTGTCCAGGGATAATGACAACAGACGTTGGGCGCCGCCAACATCTTATGTCGCACATAAGACAGACAGTATATGAAGAAGTAATCTTATGGAGTGCGTGAATCAAAAGTAACCAAACGTGTCTGAGGACACTGGCAACAATTACTGAGATCATGTCCGGAGACACCCAGCAACCTAAGCCAAAAGAATATGAGACACACGGTATATGAAGAAGTCATCTTACGGAGCGCATGAATCAAACAATTTCTCGAAAACTATGGGATATAGAGATGCTAAAACCTCAGGATCGCAAAATTCGGCCAAACGGTAACGTAGATGGTATATCAGGACTCAAGTGTCTCAGGATTGTTCGGGTTACGCTAAATTTCGAAAACCTACGGTATATAGAGATGCTAAAAGCTCTGGATCGTAGGATTCGTAGGTGGTAACGTGAGCGGTATATCGGGATGCAAGTGCCTCAGGATCGCGCAAGCTACAAAGGATAACATTTTCGATTATATCAGGATACATGTATCTCGGGATCAATTCAGTTATTAATAAAGGATGTGTAACGGTTTCCTTAACCTATAAATTAACTTAGTACGGTGGATTAATTTAATTTAGGACATATAGCGGCTCCTTAACCTTCATTAGGATTTATAGCGGTTCCCTAACTTGCATTTTAGTATGATTTAGGATTTATAGCGGTTCCTTAACCTGCATTTTAGTATAAGTTAGGATTTATAGCGGTTCCTTAACCTAGATGATCGTCGCTGGGGAATAAGTTGATTTGGTAATTTATAGTGGTCTTTCGGACCGGAGTTCGTTAATAAGAACATAAGTAAAAGGGTTAGGAGACTTACCTTGTTCGGCAAGAAATATTATTGAAGCTGCTTGATGATTCGAAGAGCTTCGAGGGTGCCGAAAAGGCTTAAACTAAGAGTTTCGGAGTTAGTTTTAACTGCAGAACTCGTAGAATGAATTGTGTGTCAATTTCTGGAGCTGGAGGCACCTATTTATAGGGAACCGGGGTCAGAAGGAGTGGCCGCATGGAAATTCCCACACTGGCTGCGTGGCCAGTGTCGCTGGATAGCGTGGTTATTAAGATATCGATGAGATCTTATCAGTTTGTTCTCGGGATTTGGTCAATATCCTGATAGATTTCGACCTATAACTGATTTCTTCAATCTAGAACTCTGGGGAACTGCTGGATAAGTCCCTGTCAGGTTATAATTGCCTAATTTTGTCAAAAGTTTAAGGCTCCACAGCTCCCAGCGACCGATGCGTATGTGCGAAGTGCAAAGTGCGCCCTAAACCCATTCCGCCCTTCGCGGGTTGTGGGTCAATATTGAGCTAGTCCAAAATAGCTCAATTGACCACTAGCTAGCATGGTTGCCCAAAGGCCCACTTATCTTGTATGGTAGGAAGCCTGTTGGTCCCAAAGACACAACAAGGGTATGAAAAGAGGCTAGAGGGGGGGTGAATAGCCTATTTAAAATTATCAAACCTTTTTCAAAATTCAACCTTATGCTTACTTTAGAATTTTGTGGTCAAGTAAAAACCACTAGTTCAAAGTAAAATGCACAGCGGAAGTTTTTGATGAAAATGAGGTAGAGTTGTTTTTGAAGTAAAAGTGACTAGGTAGGCAGATGCTGTCGGCAATATTGCGGTCAGCAAGAGATAGATAAAATCACTAACTAGAAGGTTTCACTTGCGGTAAGCAAAACTGTCGACAAGGATGCGGTAGGTAACCTTGCGGTTGGCTATATGCGGTAAGTAAGGTTACTGACTAGGTAGGTTGAAAATGAAAGTTTGTGTCTGAGAGTTTTGGCAAAAAGATAAGTAGTCAGAAGTAGTAACTAAGGTAGTAGGCAAGAAACAAAGACAATTCACAACAATTTGAATATCTGTAAAGATCAAAACACTAAACGACAAACAAAATTAATATGAACAATAAGAACAATTGCTGAAAGTAAATTTGCAGAAAGTAAATGACACAATGATTTGGAAAGGTTCGATCTGTTAAAAGATCTACGTCCTTTACCAAGATGGCCAGTCTTGGATTTTGAATGGAGGATATATTAATTCTCTTGAGTACAAATTACAAAGATGAAGAATTGAATTAACTCTTACTTTCTATGAAGAACAAATCCTAGACTTAGACCTGTGTATCCCTAATGATGCAATCTATGTGATTGATCAATAGGGGTGTGTGTGTGTAAGAAACAACAGCTCTAAGTAATCTATATGATTGAGAGCCTAATGAATGTTTAAGTGTTGCTGGGCTTGAGATTTGATGTCTTGAAGGTTGCTGGGGATCTTTGAAGATTTGAAGGTGATTGCTTGAAGATTCAAATGATTTTGGAAATCTTGAGTATGATCTTCAATCACCAAGTATTTCAACAACAATTTCTCTCTTTGAATCTCAGCGCACTTTCAATGAAGAAATCAAGGGCTATTTATAGCCTTGGGTGAGAGAGATAGCTGTTAGACAAGTTTGGAAGATGATGAGCTGGAGCATTCTGATTGGAGCTCATATCTTTGTCTTGTAGTTGTAGAAGTTAGTGGGCAAGATGTACTATCTTGTACGACCAAATTCAAATTTGAATTTGCAACGTTTAAATCAAAACTTGTCTTTTCTTGGTCTTCACTTGGTCGTGCGGTAGCTAGTCTATGGTAGGCTAGTGATGTGCGGTCACCATCCAGCAGCATGGTACATGTCACGACCCGAAATCTAGGCTCTATTTTATTAGTAATAAATAATTATTATTTATTTATTTGCTTATCTATATATTTAAATTATTATTTATTTAAATATTTATGTGTTATAATAATTATGCCTAGCATTTTGTTTGGGTCATTTGTGCTAGTGTAGTATTGTTGGGTCTTAATTGTTAGTAGGGAGTGTAGAAATTGTGTGTAGTGTAGTGGAGGGGGCCTAAGTGTAAATCTTTTAAATCATTTCCCTACTCCCTCCCTACTCCTTCCCTTCTCCCTCATACACTCCACCTCCATCTCTCTCTCCCAGCACACCTCTTCCTCTCTCCTCCATTTGTGGTAAGTTTTCTTTCTTTCCTTTTCTCTTCATTTTCTTCATCTTCCTCTCATAATCTCTCATTTCTTAAAACGTGAAATGTGTTTAGATCGTCGATAGGATCGCGTAGAACCAAAAAGAATTGAATTCCGTCATCTTTGAGAATTTTCAAGTAAGTTGCATTTCCCCCATTTTGATGCTAAAATGTTCATATCATGTTTATACAATGCTTTTGTTGTTATAATTGAAGTTTGGTTGAGTTTGGAATTTATTTGAGTTTTTGGTCAAAAATGGTGATTGATATGAATGTTGAGTTTGATTCTTGATTTTGGTTAATAAATGTTGTTGTTAAGGTCCCCTTGTTGGTTAGTTATGATTTGTGTACCTTGAGGATCTTATTGGTTGTGTTTGGTTAAGAGAGTGGTGAAATTGGTAAGGAAATTTGATGAACCCAGCTGGGAATTCCTCCCAGCCCGTAGACCAGGCGCCCGCACCCCCTTTTCCAGCGGCCTGACCTTCTGGCCAAACAAGCGCCCTCCTGCCTATGCCCAGGCGCCCACCCGCCCGCCTGTTTGGGTTTTTGCCCTTTTGCTTGGTTTAAGACTTAAGGCTTAACTAGTTTAGGTTTATTCCTTCTAATTAACTTAAGATAACACCGTGGAACACTTTATTAAGTGGAATTGATTCTTATATGAATAAATATGATATGGAATTTGATTAAGTATCATTTTGGGAATGTGGTTCATCTTTGATGTGCGGTTTATATTGGTTTACCTTTGTGGTGATTTATTTGGATTGGTTCCCTACTTTGGAACCTTAAGTTGTTTATTTAAGCTAGTATTTATTACTTAGCATTTATTTGAAAGTCCAGCTGGTATTTTGTGTGTGTTTGGGCGATGCGAAACATTATGATGCCACGGCCAAGTCCATTGTGATGTTGACCATTGTTTTGCCCCATTATTACCCTCCTCCAGATTGGCCTTGAATGTGAGAAGAGCTAGCTCCTTTGTGTGCATTTTAGCTTTACTTGGAGCATGACTTTGTGGCATGTCTCCCGTCCCTTGTGACACTTCATTTGGTTATTGGTTCCGGTACCGGGGATTTCTCTTCAGCTTTCATGCTATTATGAAGATGTTGATTGGTTGATTATTGAAGCTGCGCAGCGATCCTTTATTTGGATGTACCGGTTTGGAAAACCTTGGCTATATCCTTTGTTATATGTTTATTTCCGCTGCTATCTGTTATGTGATAACTGCTACGTGCTATCTATGATTTATTATTGTATATTGTATCATAGCATGTCATGTAGTTGCATTAGTAACTTATTGAGATTTATCTCACCCTCTTTCTTTTATCTTTGTTTTTCCTTAACCCCCCCAGGTGCTAAGGATTAGTCTCGCTGATCACGAGAAAGAGGACGTCGAGTGTGGATACATTCTTTTGGGGAAAGTTGTTATAGGTTGGTTTACATTATATCAATGTGTAACCTTTTGGGGATATTTGTACCAAACATTGACGTCACTAGGATTTGTGTATTTTGTAACCTTGGTGTATAAGCTTATGGAGTTTATACTAGTTTTACTTTGTTGTTCAAGTTGATTTATAAAACCTTGTGTTATCATTTTTTTGAGTATAAAAGGAAAATTTTATCTTCAATATTTCACGGTTTTGGTTTTAAGTCGACGTCCAGATCGCGGTTTCGGGCCCGCGGGGTTCGGGGTCGCGACAGTTGGTATCAGAGCTATGGCATTTGCTCTATGTATAAGTATAGGTGGATTAGTTTGACCTAGGAGGGTAGTAGTGTGCGGAGTGATTAACGGTTGATGTCTTATGCAGGTAATTACTCGAAATGTCTGGAAGAAGAAACAGAGGAGGTACTAGTGGGGCACAGAATCAGAATGACACAAGGGAAGAAGCACGTGCCATGTTTCAAGGCATGTTCGAGGCGGCCATGAAGGCCATACATGATCAAGGTCCGAGGGTAGAACAAGCACCACCCCGCTATGGATTGGAACAATTTCTCAAACTGAAACCGGTTGAATTCAATGGGGAACCCGATGTTCGGAAAGCTGAATTGTGGATTGAGTCGATGGAGAAGATTTATGAGGTATTTGGGTGCACGGATGAGGACAAGGTCCGGTTTGCGGCTTATAAGCTTGTGGGTGCCGCCGAGCATTGGTGGAAGGGTCTTAAAGCTAGTTGGGATGATACTCACATGGTGTATGCATGGGAGTTGTTTGTGCGCAAATTCAAGGAGCATTTCATTCCGGTTGTTGATCAAAACCGAAAGGAGATCGAGCTACTCAACCTGGAGCAAGGTGTGTTGTCTATAGCACAATACTCGGCTAAGTTCATAGAATTAGCCCGGTATTGCGACTATTTGGTGAGGACCGAGGAACAAAAAGCTATGAGATTCATTCGGGGATTGAAGACCTCCATCCGTACTCAACATATTGCCCAACGGATTGTGACTTTCCAAGATGCGGTAGACCGAGCCTACTTGATAGAGAAAGATATTGGGGAGCATAAGAGGAAGACCGAGGTAGCTAACCCGAGCAAGCCGGGAGGACAAAGCAAGCCACAACACCGTTCCGACAATCGAGGTAACTTTGGGGGACAATCTCAGTTCCGAGGGCAACCGATCCCAAGGAACCCGGGTACCACTTCCGGGAACCAAGGGAGCCAAATTAGGAGGCTTTGTTCGTATTGTCAAAAGGAAGGTCATTCTGAGGACCGGTGTTGGAAGAAGCAAGGAAGGTGCATAAATTGTGGTCAAATGGGTCACTTTGTAAAAGATTGCCCGAGAGGTAGAGGACAAGCATCCGGGTCAGGAGTTGGTATTAATCAGTGTCAGAAAAGGGATGCTACTGGGAAGCCCAAAGTTCAAGGAAAGATATATGCCATGAATCAACAACAGGCGACCGATGATCCTTCGGTTATTGGAGGTATTGTTTCTGTGTCTAATGTGAGCGCACGAGCGTTAGTAGATCCAGGATCATCTCATTCATACATTTCTGTGCAATTTGCTTCCATGTTAAATGCTGCATTCGAGTCTTTACCATGCGTGCTAGAGGTGTCGACCCCTATAGGAGAATGCTTGATTTCTGATCGAGTCTTTCATGCTTGTGATGTGGTTATTTGTGGTCGTGTCCTTTGTGCGGATTTGGTAGTTCTTCCTATCCAAGACTTTGATGTCATTTTGGGTATGGATTAGTTGAGCAAGTTTCATGCTTCCGTTGATTGCCGTAAGAAAACTGTTACTTTTTCTATTCCCGATATGCCTAAATTTGTGTTTGAGGCGAGTCCTCTGAGTAGAAAGGTTCGCTTAATTTCTTTTATGAAAGCGAGGAAATTATTGCATAGTGGTTGTGAGGGGTATTTGGCTAGTGTTCTTGATACTAGGAAGGAATCCCCTAGTTTGGATAGTGTTCGGGTAGTTCAGGAATTTCCCGATGTTTTCTCTACCGAGTATGATATGCCTCCCGATCGTGAGATTGAGTTTTCTATAGACCTTTTGCCGGGTACGGCTCCGATTTCGAAAGCACCTTATAGGTTAGCTCCCGCAGAGTTGAAGGAATTGAAGGTTCAATTGCAAGAGTTACTGGATCGAGGGTTTATCCGCCCTAGTGTTTCCCCGTGGGGAGCACCGGTTTTATTTGTGCGGAAGAAAGATGGTTCGCTGAGGTTGTGTATCGACTACAGAAAGTTGAATCAGGTTACGGTGAAGAACAAGTATCCTCTACCTCATATTGATGATTTGTTTGATCAGCTTCAAGGGTCCGTGGTTTTCTCTAAACTTGATTTGAGGAGTGGGTACCATCAGTTGAAGGTTCGATCGGAGGATATTCCGAAGACTGCCTTTCGCACTCGTTATGGTCATAATGAGTTCTTGGTTATGCCGTTTGGGTTGACTAACACTCCGGCCGTGTTTATGGATTTGATGAACCGGGTTTTCCATCCCTATCTTGATTCGTTCGTGGTAGTCTTCATCGACGACATTCTTGTTTATTCAAAATCTCGAGAGGAACATGAACAACATTTGAGGACATTTTTATCCGTTCTTGCGAGGGAGAAATTATTTGCGAAGTTCAGTAAATGTGAATTTTGGCTCGAGAAGGTGTCATTTCTGGGTCATGTGATTTCTAAAGATGGGATTTCGGTGGATCCTTCAAAGATCGAAGCCATAGTGGATTGGAAGAGACCCGAATCAGTGACAGAGATTAGAAGCTTTCTTGGTTTAGCCGGGTATTACAGAAGATTTATTGAAGGGTTTTCGAGGATTTCTACTCCGATGACTCAGTGACCCGGAAGAATGTCCCGTTTGTGTGGACCGAGAAATGTGACAAGAGTTTCAAGGAATTGAAGAAGAGGTTGACTACCGCACCGATCTTGACTTTGCCTAATGGGAGCGATGGCCTAGTGATTTACAGTGATGCTTCGAAAAGAGGGTTTGGTTGTGTGTTGATGCAGAATGGGAAAGTAATTGCTTATGCTTCGAGGAAGTTGACCCCTAGTGAACAGAATTACCCCACTCATGATATGGAGTTAGCGGCTATTGTATTTGCGTTGCACAAATGGAAACACTACCTTTATGGGGCGAAGTTTGAAATTTTTACCGATCACAAGAGTTTGAAGTACCTATTCTCTCAGAAGGAATTGAACAACCGACAGCGCCGATGGATGGAATTGTTGAAGGATTATGATTGTACGATTTCTTATCATCCGGGGAAGGCGAATGTGGTAGCCGATGCGATCAGTAGAAAGTCTTATGTGGCTTCGATGATGGTCCGTGAATGGAAAATGCTTGAGGATGTTCGAGATTGGTCTCCTCGTGAATCGAGACATGGGGCTATTTTTGCGAATATTAGGGTATTTCCGACCCTAATTCAAAGAATAAAAGAGGCTCAGAAAGAAGATCCCGAGTTGGTGAAGATAATGGGTAAACTGAAAGAGAAGAACTTCGAGGATTTTTCTATTAGCCCGAGTGGAGTTTTGACTTTCCGTGGTCGTTTGTGCGTACCCGACGTTGGTGGATTAAAGAGGCAAGTTTTAGATGAGGGTCACAAATCGAGGTATACTATTCATCCGGGTAGTACGAAGATGTATCAGGATTTGAAGCAACAATTTTGGTGGATTAATATGAAAAGGGAAATAGCCGAGTATGTATCGAGGTGTTTAACTTGTCAGCAGGTCAAAGCCGAGCATCAGAGACCCGCGGGATTACTTCAGCCGTTAGAGATTCCCGAGTGGAAATGGGAGCATGTGACTATGGATTTCGTTACGGGACTACCTCGTACCCGTAGAAAGTATGACAGTATTTGGGTAATAGTGGATAGATTGACCAAGAGTGCCCATTTCTTGCCTATTGACATCAGATATTCGATGGAAAAGCTTGCGACCCTTTATATCGACGAGATTGTGAGATTGCATGGGGTTCCGGTTAGCATTGTGTCAGATCGAGACCCGAGGTTTACTTCTAGGTTTTGGAAGGCGTTTCAGGAAGCTTTGGGTACAGATTTGCGATTCAGTACAACTTTTCATCCTCAGACCGATGGTCAATCCGAGAGGACTATTCAGATTTTGGAGGATATGTTGCGAGCTTGTTCGATAGACTTTTCTGATTCTTGGGATTCGCACCTACCGTTAGTGGAGTTCTCTTACAACAACAGTTATCAGGCTAGTATCGAGATGACACCGTTTGAGGCCTTATATGGAAGGAAATGTAGAACGCCTATTTGTTGGGACGAGGTCGGTGAAGCGAAGATTGTGGGTATTGATTTGCTTCGGGATTCGGTTGAGAAAGTTAGAGTTATCCGGGATCGATTGAAAACAGCCCAGAGTCGACATAAGAGCTATGCAGATAACCGAAGGCGAGATCTTAGTTTTCAGACCGGTGATTTTGTGTTCTTGAAAGTATCTCCAAAGGTGGGTATCGTAGGTTTGGGAAGAAAGGCAAATTGGCTCCGAGGTTTATTGTCCCGTTTGAGATTTTGGGAAAGGTTGGACTTCTAGCGTATCGTCTTGCGTTACCGTCATCCTTAGACCGGTTGCACAACGTTTTCCACGTTTCTATGCTTCGGAAGTATGTTCATGATCCATATCACGTGTTACCGAGGGTACCGGAGGATATTGAGCCCGATATGACTTATGAGGAACGACCGTTTCGGATCTTAGATTCTAAAGTCCAAGAGTTGAGGAGCAAAAGCATTGCGTTGGTTCGAGTTCTTTGGAGGAATCATAACATCGAGGAGTCGACGTGGGAGCTTCGTGATGAGATCGAGAGGAAATTTCCGTGGCTTTTTGTTTAAGGTAAGTCTCGTTAAAATTCGGGTTGAATTTTCTTTAAGGGGGGTGAATGTCACGACCCGAATCTAGGCTCTATTTTATTAGTAATAAAAAATTATTATTTATTTATTTACTTATCTATATATTTAAATATTATTTTTATTTAAATATTTATGTGTTACAATAATTATGCCTAGCATTGTATTTGGGTCATTTGTGCTAGTGTAGTATTGTTGGGGTCTTAATTGTTAGTAGGGAGTGTAGAAATTGTGTGTAGTGTAGTGGAGGGGGCCTAAGTGTAAATCTTTTAAATCATTTCCCTACTCCCTCCCTACTCCTCCCTTCTCCCTCATACACTCCACCTCCATCTCTCTCTCCCAGCACACCTCTTCCTCTCTCCTCCATTTGTGGTAAGTTTTCTTTTCTTTCCTTTCTCTTCATTTTCTTCATCTTCCTCTCATAATCTCTCATTTCTTAAAACGTGAAAATGTGTTTAGATCGTCGATAGGATCGCGTAGAACCAAAAAGAATTGAATTCCATCATCTTTGAGAATTTTCAAGTAAGTTGCTTTTCCCCCATTTTGATGCTAAAATGTTCATATCATGTTTATACAATGCTTTGTTATTATAATTGAAGTTTGGTTGAGTTTGGAATTTATTTGAGATTTTGGTCGAAAATGGTGATTGATATGAATGTTGAGTTTGATTCTTGATTTTGGTTAATAAATGTTGTGTTGTTAAGGTCCCCTTGTTGGTTAGTTATGATTTGGGTACCTTGAGGATCTTATTGGTTGTGTTTGGTTAAGAGAGTGGTGAAATTGGTAAGGAAATTTGATGAACCCAGCTGGGAATTCCTCCCAGCCCGTAGACCAGGCGCCCGCACCCCCTTTTCCAGCGGCCTGACCTTCTGGCCAAACAAGCGCCCGCCTGCCTATGCCCAGGCGCCCGCTCGCCCGCCTGTTTGGGTTTTTGACCTTTTGCTTGGTTTAAGACTTAAGGCTTAACTTGTTTATTTAAGCTAGTATTTATTACTTAGCATTTATTTGAAAGTCCAGCTGGTATTTTGTGTGTGTTTGGGCGATGCGAAACATTATGATGGCACGGCCAAGTCCATTGTGATGTTGACCATTGTTTTGCCCCATTATTACCCTCCTCCAAATTGGCCTTGGATGTGAGAAGAGCTAGCTCCTTTGTGTGCATTTTAGCTTTACTTGGAGCATGACTTTGTGGCATGTCTCCCGTCCCTTGTGACACTTCATTTGGTTATTGGTTCCGGTACCGGGGATTTCTCTTCAGCTTTCATGCTATTATGAAGATGTTGATTGGTTGATTATTGAAGCTACGCAGCGATCCTTTATTTGGATGTACCGGTTTGGAAAACCTTGGCTATATCCTTTGTTATGTGTTTATTTCCGCTGCTATCTGTTATGTGATAACTGCTACGTGCTATCTATGATTTATTATGTATATTGTATCATAGCATGTCATGTAGTTGCATTAGTAACTTATTGAGATTTATCTCACCCCCTTTCTTTTATCTTTGTTTTTCCTTAACCCCCCAGGTGCTAAGGATTAGTCTCGCTGATCACGAGAAAGAGGACGTCGAGTGTGGATACATTCTTTTGGGGAAAGTTGTTATAGGTTGGTTTACATTATATCAATGTGTAACCTTTTGGGGATATTTGTACCAAACATTGACGTCACTAGGATTTGTGTATTTTGTAACCTTGGTGTATAAGCTTATGGAGTTTTATACTAGTTTTACTTTGTTGTTCAAGTTGATTTACAAAACCTTGTGTTATCATTTTTTTGAGTATAAAAGGAAAATTTTATCTTCAGTATTTCACGGTTTTAGTTTTAAGTCGACGTCCAGATCGCGGTCTCGGGCCCACGGGGTTCGGGGTCGCGACAGTACATGCGGTCGCAAAATTACTTCAGTAGCAAAGTTGAGGTAGGCAGACTTAGCCATTTTCACCATATTAGCAGCAGCAGCATTTCTTCAGAATTTGAGGGGCTGGTCTTCTAAGCCTAACTAAACTAAAAATGGACTTAACTAATGAAGTTATAAAACTTCTTACAATAATACCTAAAGTCCATATAAGGTAAAATAAGGTTATGGGATCAATCAAATCTAGATAATAGGAGTGGTTTATAATATGCATACCTAACAATCTCCCCCTATTTGATTGAGACCATTACCTACTATAACAAAGACTAAATCATTGTACTTGGTAATAACATGTTTCAATAAATTAATTTTATTACGTTTTTGCCCCAAGTCAATGCACACACAGTAAGTCAATGTTATAGATTTCTATCATCCTAAAAAATAAAATAAAAGACTAATCCTAGAAGATAGAAATATTTTGATGTAATTTAGAAAGATAAGAAATGAGAGATATGAACAGCATCAAACAACTCAAATAAACTGGTACTTTAAATCATTTAAGCAATGAAGCACACGAGTACACAACAAAAGAGAGTAATTGTTGTGTTACATCCCCAACTAATAATTAATAACAGAAATGGAAATTTTTTAAGGCATCCAGCCTAACAAAACAAACGGTAAGCAAAAACAAAAGACTTGCGGTCAGTAAAGCGGTCGGGGAGGAACGGTCAGTAGAGTGTGGCAAGGTACGAGCGGCAGCTTCACATCTTCAGACCTGGAATCTTCACCTCATCTTCAAATTCAGGAATAATGGGGCAGGTGAATGTGTTGGACAACATATAGTCAAAACTATTCACGGTCGGGAAATCGATGTTGTTGCCTTCATCATTTTCAGCCTGTGAGTGAATATTACCGTGACCAGCATCTGCAACTTGAATGGAACTTTCTGTAACTGCACTTCCAGCAAACCTCTGAACTGACTCCTCTAAAGTTTCCAATTTCTTTTCAATGACCTGAAACGAACCAACGACCGTGTTGGTCAGTTATTCAATCCTAGTTCCTTGATAGTTAAGCTGGGTTTTGAGAGTGGCAAAGGCGGCCTTAATTGCTTCGAGTTTCTTTGCTTGATTTTTAGTAAGGGCTTCAAGAGAGGCCTTGATGGTTGCATCGACATACTTTTCCATACTAAATTTGATCTTCTTCAACTCATGAACCAAATCAGATTTAACAAAGTCCAGCTGCTTGTGAATTTCAATGGACGTATCAACGACTTCACGAGAGATTCCACGGTTAAGTGCATTAGTCTGGATAGTCAGAGCCTCCTTTAAGAACTGAGGGGTAACTAAGAAGTCAGTGGATAGTGCAGTCGATGTTGAGGCGGTCGGAGTAGGTTGTGCGGTAGAAGGTTGAACGGCAGCAGAACTCGAATTGACATTTCCCAAAACAATATCTTTCACCGTCTTTGTTATAGCTACTGTCTCCCCCTTAATGGCATCAAGCAATTTGGAGGGCAGAGAACACAGCTCCTGCTGCAAAGTAGCCTGAGTAGACTTAAGATCAATAACCTCTGCGGTCAGCTGAGCAATAGCTGACTGATTGTCAGACTGTAGTTTGGTCAATGCTTGGACCGCGGTAAACAATGCGGTCACTTGACTTGCGGTAGCAGGAATATCATCATTTCAGATCGGAGAGGGAGGAGCATGAATTGGAGAGTGAGTAGGAGAATCAATTGGGGTGCAGTCGGTAGACTTGGTGTTAGCACCAATTTCATCAACAACAACTTCAGTGCGGTCAGGCTTGTCGACCGGAGTCACGACTTGAGCGGCAGCCTCAGTACGTTCGAAAGTGGGGCTATCAACATTCACATCATCATCCTTTTCTTTGTCATCACTTCACCTTGCTGACTACCACTATCATCAACCTGTTTGTCATCACCATCATTATCACTACCAGCAACCTCAACTTTTGAACCACTTGAAGCTTCGTCTTTAGTTTCCTCACTGTCAGACTCATCTCTAAGAGAGTAGACTTGTCTGGCAACAGTGGGCTTCAGTTTCTGAGCAACTTTCTTTAAAGTGGGAGCAACCTCAACCACAGTGTCAGGGTCAATGGGAGGAGAGCCAATAGGAGTAAACACTGGAGAGGCGGTAACTTTGGCTTTCTGGACAACCTTGATCGGACTCATGGAGTGAGTTATTTTCTTCTCCCTGTAGACACCCCATTTTGGACATTCATTTATAATCACACTACTTCTGTGTCTCGCCTTTGATTTGGGTCAAAACTCGTTAAGTTGGACATGTTTAGTTAAGTTTTTGACTGACTCCGTTAGTTAGGGGCCAAACTGAACATTAAAACTATCGCAGAGGGTAAATAAGTGATTCCAACACTTAGATGCCTCGTACGAGACATTGATGTCTCGTACGAGGTATCCCCCTCGACAGTCGGGTTTTTGGTCAGTTTCCTTGTTGATCTTAACCCCTTTTCTTGGCAAACACTCATGCAATCCGGGAAAACCTAATGGCCAATCCTTGAGTCCAAAAATACCTCTTTGGAGATCAACTCATTGATTCCCACTTCAACTTACCTTCTTGGTCAAAACCCTAGGTCAAAATCTCCTATAAATATAAGGTTCTTAAACCAGAAAAAGGGTAGACTCTATATTCACCAAACAACCACTCAAAATCTGACCAAAGAAGTTCTTCTAATCAGCCCCTCTCTGATACCCACAAAATTTGGAGGATCAAGGCCTTTAGTCAAGGCCATCCATAGGATTCTTGAAGAAAACGCTTAGGTAAATCTTTGCTTTTCTATCTCTCATCTCCTTTTGTGTTTGAAGTAGTGTGATTCCATTAAAGGATCATCCTAGAGCCTCTCCAACCCATGGAGATGGTCTCGAAGCACATGATCCGACATCCCAAATAAATAAGTCATTATTTATTTGTTTGTTTTTTATCTTTCGGTACACGAATGCATGATTTTGAAACAATGATGATGATTTCTTAGCGAGACCAATCCTAGATTGGGTGAATTGGGTGCTCCTTGACCTTCCCAATTCATAACTTAACCTCTGAATCCAGACATCTCGGTTCGTGTTCCGACAATAACATGGTGGCGACTCTGAAATCAACAAGAAGATGAATCGAAGGTCGAAAGCGTGCCATCGAAGCAAAAACCTCGCGCGCAAACAGTGGCGACTCTGCTGGGGATGAATCACAGTAAGTGGGTTAGACTTGCGTCGAAAGAAATCATCATTGTTTCAAAATTCTGCATTCTGTACGTTAGTCTGTTCCCAGACTGGGATGCCTCGTACGAGGTATCACTTGTCTCGTACGAGACATCTCAGTTCTGCCTGGCGGATCTGACTCTCTAGTTTGAAAAGGGAATTTTATTCGGTTCAAACACGCACACAGAGTTCCAGATCTGCCCTCCCCCCTGTTTCTGAGTCTTGGGACCTTCCTAACGACGAAGAAACTCCCCATATATAATAAGGCTAACCTTTGTTTTGCAGGAGTACTTGCTAAATGTTTATTCCCTGTTTTACATGCGTTTGCCTTATGTGTGAACTACGACGGCCTGAGTTCCTCCACAAGAGGGAAACGTAGGCAGCCACTTGGCCCGGCCATTCCATGTTTTTGTTTTTTAATTTCAAAAAAACTTTCTATTTTAACCTTGACACCTAGATCTTGACTCTCACACACGTGCACACATATAGATTAATTGCACTACATACCCTATAAACCCGGGTCCCTATCGGAGGACGGATGTCGGTCAGCACCCCCATTCTAACGAATGGCCCTCGCCGGTCTCTCCAAAGATGGTGTACCCACTCCATGACATGCTCCTAGACTGTATTCATGGGGAGCCTTAGCCGTAAGCCTTGCATCAACCTCATGCATACATACTAGTTAATAAGACACTCCTCGAGACCGGTCGGTTCAATTCTTAGGGTTGTTTTAATCTTTGCCCAAGATAACGCGTCTTTACAATCTATAATCCTCCCTTGTGAATATGACGAATGTCCCTTCGGTAAAATGTTGAACAAAGGATATTGAAAGAATGAAGAGCCTCTCTACGGAAATCCGAGTTTGTGTTTTCCTACTTTCACTATTCTGTGCGGGATTGTGGATGCCATTTTGGCTTAGTTTCGACCGCACCGTTCAACATGTCCCTTTCGGTTGTTCCTTAAAATTCACAAGGTTTGATTGAATTAATGCGTTGTTTAACAAAGTGAAAAACAACTACGAGTCACTTAAGTTTTGTTAATTGAATGGTGGATTCCGATGAGAATATGGGATCTTTTCCCGAATTGTCCGTTTGGGAGAGTGCAATACAGGTGAAAAACAAGGGGCTCATATTCTAGGGTGACAGAATCCACTGTTCCAGGATGAACTAGAGTAGTAACCTCTTAAAATGGATTGAATTCCATCCGACCAATAGGATTAAAATCTGCAATCTGACTGTTAGGCTAGATGCCTCGTACGAGACATCCATTGTCTCGTACTAGACATCCTCCCTTTTTTGTGAATCTACCGTGTTGGTCAACCCCTGTTTCATAAAAGCCGACTTGTTGGGACCCCTGCCTGGATTTGACACAGTTTCTGCACTCTAGGTCCGTCCGATCAGCATAGTAGCTCCACACTCCCAACACAATCGCTTCAGTAGTCTACATCCGTGATCCCGCGACCAAGAGACTAGAAAAGGTTGCAGTAATGGCTGGCACCCCCATCACTGACTTGGAAGCCGCTAAGACCATCATTGCCCGGCTTGAGCAATAAATCAAAGAGCAAGCCGAAATTGCTGCCCGTGAGAGTGACCGTCACGCCCAAGACATACACTATGTTCTCCAAGAACTCTAAGAACTCAAAAAGAACAATCAGAAGTCAAAAACCCCCTCCAAAGACGGGGAGTCCCATGCTAAGAAAAAGAATAAGAGGGATGATGATTACGACTCTGATTCAAATACATCCGACTCTTCATCCTCCTCCGATGATGAGGATATTAAGGCAAGTGATAAGAAAAAGAAAGCTAGTGATGACACCAACTTCATCAACTCCGCCACTGCTGAGTTTCTCGAAAAAAGGTTTGCACATCTTGGTCTAGCAAAGGGCTCCATCGTTCCATTTGACCCCATTGCACTCCGCAAGACAATCACTAAGCTACCACAAAAGTTTCGCACTCCTGACATAGCCAAGTTCAACGGTACTACCTGTCCTCGTGTTCATGTTAAAACTTACACTTGGGCCATGCTTCCAATGAAAGTAGATGACACCATCTTGGCCCAAAGCTTTCCCCAAACCCTAGAGGGGGCGGCAATGGATTTGTACATGTCTCTCCCCTTATCCACAAGGACCCGATTGGGCTACCGCTTGTGAAGTCTTCCAAAGGCGCTTCGAGGATAACACTACTTACCGTCCCACTAAAAGAGACCTCGAGCAAATCTAACAAGGTGATAATGAGACATTTGGTTACTTTGTTAAAAAGGTGGAGAGCCAAGCTCACCGAGATTGTTGATAGGCCAACTACGGATGATCAAATGCATATCTTCTTGAAATCGCTCCGTAACGAGTATGAGGACCGCCTATCCGGCACGTTCTTCCCAAGCTTCTCTGAACTTCATAAATCCGGTCTCCGACTAGATGACATCTTCAAAAGTAGGAAAGAGGCTAAGAAAGATAGTGGGTACCACTACACTAACAAGGGCTCTACTGGCAAAGACACATGTCAATGCCATCGCTTTCAATAATCAAGGGAGGAGCAACTATTCCTCCGTCCCTCCGCCCAACAAGGAAAAGAAGAAAGAGAGAGTATACAACAAATTAGAAGGTATCACTCAAGGAGAGCTCTTCGACATACTCGTAGAAGCCAGCAAGGTCACACCAAGAAAGCCTCCTTCTACTCCAAGGGAACTCCCCCCGAATCATGCCCATCATCTCTACTGCAAATTCCACCAGTTCAGTGGTCATGACACCAATACTTGCAACCACCTCAAAGATGTGATCCAAGATCTCATAGATTCTAAGCAGCTAGGGGCTCCTAATGTAGTGATAAACCCTCTCCCAACTGCAGGAGGAGGGATCAATGTAATAGAGATAGCTAGTAAGGAAGAGGAGACTACTCGCCTAGTTCCAAATGTGGGCGAGAGTACTCCAAAGTTTAATAATGAAATTTCTTTCTGTTACATGTTGCCTCATGATCAAGTACTTAGTATGCAAAATAACAACTTTGTACGTGAGGGGGAAAACTTGACATACTTCATGTTCCCTAAACCATGGATTGACCATAGGGGGAAGCGCCAACCGGGCTTTGAAATATTCAGTGACTGTGATCCGTACTCACTTGAAACAGAACCGATGCAATTCTCGTGGCTACCTCGAGAATTAGGGGGTACCAAGGCCGAGGCATTCAGTGAGTGGGACTTTGTGTTGGGAGAAGACCTACTGCACCAATTTCTCAACCTTTGCAAGCTAGAGGACACTCAGATTAATGCAATAGACAAGGGGGACACTCCGAACCAAGACTACACCAAGATCATCGAGAAGAGTGACGAGCCTATTCAGAATTGGTACACAACTGGGGGACCCATAGCAAGTGAAGACTTCCTGATCAAGGAATTAGGATGTACTCCTGTAGACACCCCGCCTTGGACCGCTCACCCCGATTGCACATTTGATTTTGTGTTTCTCCCCATTTTAAGTGTTTCTCGTTAGTTTCTGTCACTTCCGTTAAGTTCCTGACTGACTTCGTTAAGTCCAAGGACTAAACTGAATGACAGGGCTGACTTTCTAGTCCATTCTGTCAAAATTGCCTTCTCTGAGTCGCGCGCCTCCGACACTAGGATCCAGGCGCGCGCGCCTTCCACCCCAAAGCAGGAAGCGCGCGCCTCGGGGCGTCAGTTACAGATTTCTGGCTAGGATTCCCTCCCTTGCTCAATTTAATGTTAGTACCCGATCTGAAAATGAGTTTATTAGGGCTTTCCCAAATATACAAGGACTTTATGGGAATTAGAAACCATTAAATATGGACATTTAGGGTTGCCTTGTATGAACAGTAAAACCCTAGCTTGAATTTCAAGTCAGCGCGCAACGATGGCCACGCGGCCACTTTCGCCGCCGCCCTCAATATTGGCCACGCGGCCACATCCGCCCCGGATGATCTGGACCATCAGATCTTCCCCTCAGTTTACTATATAAACCAATCTCATGCTATTGGTTTAGGGGGATCCGAATTTGAGAGTTCTTAAACACAATTTTGCTCTCTAATTAGCATTCAAACCTCCAAGAAGATCAAGGTTTATTTCTTGCCAACATAGGTAAGTTTTCTAACTTATTTCTTCACGTTCTTGCATTATTTCTAATGTAGATCTTTAATATTCATGTTCTTGCATGTTTATTCATAGTTTCTTTATGAGTTTTGCATGTTCATTCATATGTTCATATATGTTCTTCGCATGTTCTTCGTGTTCATAGATTAAAACCTTATTTATGCTATATTTAGGGTTGCGATATTCATAATTACATGTTATTTCATAGCCGATGATGATCGAGGGTTCATCAACCCGAGGATGATCTAGGAACTACTTCTAAACCCTAATCTTTAGGTAATTCCCCCCTCATTATGCATGATCCCGATTCTTCTGCCTATTCTAAATTCTCTGCGAACTACACTGACCTGAGCTTCTCATATTGAGAGGAACGTAGGCAATCTTCGGATCCGGTCTAAATCACTAACACACTACTAACACATTCATCATGATAGAAAGACCGATCATTCGGGCAATAGGAGTGATAACGTCCAATATTCTTCTCTTGTTGTAATTTGACCCCCGAACCCATTAAACATGCTTTTTCTCAAAGTTTTGGCTATAATTAAAACGGCGTGGCGACTCTCATATTTTAATGTTACTATGAATATTCCCAATTTCAAACACACGTATTCACAGTGGCGACTCCGCTGGGGATTGCTTTGAAACTTTTTCAAACTTAGTGGGTCTAACTTTCGTTTACATCATGATGCTTGCCATGTTTACACATGCACACACCTGCCATGTTTACACATGCACACACCTGCCATGTTTACACACACACCTACCATGTTTACATATGCACACACCTGCCATGTTTACACATGCACACACTTGCCATGTTTACACACGCACCTTACACACTTTCCATGTTTACACATGCACCCTACACACACCTGCCATGTATACACATGCACCCTACACACACCTGCCGTGTTTACACATGCACACTACACACACTTGCCATGTTTACACATGCACACACTTGCCATGTTTACACATGCACACACTTGCCATGTTTACACGTGCACCTCACACACACTTGCCATGTTTATACATGCACCTCACACACTTGCCATGTTTACACATGCACCCTACACACACTTGCCATGTTTACACATGCACACACTTGCCATGTTTATACATGCACCTCACATACTTGCCATGTTTACACATGCACCCGCGCACCCCGCAATGTTAATACTTGTACTTCGTATATACCTTGTATCCTTGTACCTTTGTTATTTTCGCTTTAGTATTAGGGTCAAACAAAACTCTGCCATGCTCCCTTGTACATTATTCTCTATCTCTCTCTCTCTCTATCATGCATTGCATTTGCATCATCCTAACATTAAAAACTTCTCTCTTTTCTCCCTAAAAAGAATTAGTTTTTACCACACACTACCACTAGTCCGTGTCAGCACTGCACAGGTCCCTACTACCTGGAGTATTCGATGTGCAGGAATTTGTGCGCTACTGCCTCACATTTTTTGAGTCACTCGTCTACTCCACTCACCGTGTACGTTCCGCGAGCGGTGGGAACCTTTAACCTAACCCGTGTCAACCCACACATAGAGATTAGGACACTCCTCGGACCACCCATTTAGGATGTAAATAAATGCAAAACTTTTCGCAAAATAAAATGTGCATTGCATCTAGGCGACCTCTAAGGTCCATCGCTCATCCGTTGGGCCATCATTGCGATCCATTTGGGTCTACCCTTCACCTTCGACCGCCTAGGTCAACCTTCTCAACCTTTGACCGCCTAGGTCAACCTTCTCAACCTTTGACACCCTAGGTCAACCCTTACCAACTTTTGACCTCCTAGGTCAACCTTATCCGCCTGTGACCCCTTAGGTCAACCTTTGACCTCCTAGGTCAACCTTTGACCGCCTAAGTCAACCTTCTCAACATTTGACCCCTAGGTCAACCTTTGACCGCCTAGGTCAACCCTCTGAACCTTTGACCTCCTAGGTCAACCTTTGACCCCCTAGGTCAACCTTATCAACCTTTGACCGCCTAGGTCAACTTTATCTACCTTTGACCCCTTAGGTCAACCTTTGACCCCCTAGGTCAACCCTTACCAACTTTTGACCTCCTAGGTCAACCTTATCCGCCTGTGACCCCTTAGGTCAACCTTTGACCTCCTAGGTCAACCTTTGACCTCCTAAGTCAACCTTCTCAACATTTGACCCCCTAGGTCAACCTTTGACCGCCTAGGTCAACCCTCTGAACATTTGACCTCCTAGGTCAACCTTTGACCCCCTAGGTCAACCTTATCAACCTTTGACCACCTAGGTCAACTTTATCTACCTTTGACCCCTTAGGTCAACCTTTGACCCCCTAGGTCAACCCTTACCAACTTTTGACCTCCTAGGTCAACTTTATCCGCCTCCGACCCCGGGGGTCAACCTTTGACCCCCTAGGTCAATCTTATCCGTTTAAGTCAACCTTTGACCCCCTAGGTCAATCTTATCTGTTTAAGTCTACCCTTGACCGCCTAGGTCAACTTTATCCGCCTTTGACTTCTTAGGTCTACCCTTGACCTCCTAGGTCAACCTTATCACCCGCGACCTCTTAGGCCACCCCTCGATCTCTTAGGTCAACCCTTGACCGCCTAGGTCAACTTTATCCACCTCCGACCTCTTCGGTCAACCTTTGACCCCCTAGGTCAACTTAATCATCTTTGACCTCTTAGGTCAACCTTTGACCCCCCCTAGGTCAACCTCATCCTCCTAGGTCAACCTTATCACCTTTGACCTCTTAGGTCAACCTTTGACCCCCTCGGTCAACATTATCACCCGTTGACCTCTTAGGTCAACCTTTGACCTCCTAGGTCAACCCAATCACCTTCGACCTCTTAGGTCAAACTTGGACTCCCAGGTCAACCTTATCCGTTTTCGACCTCTTAGGTCAATCTTTGATTCCATAGGTGAACCCAATTACCTTTGGTCCTAACCCCCTTAGGTCGAGCCGTCATCTTGACCCACCTAGGTCATTATTTGACCCACCGTCGTCCAGACCAACCTAGGTCAACCCGTTTAGGTCCAACTTGTCCGTCTTAGGTTAAAACTACCCCTTCACCTTCGACCCGTCAAGGTCACCCGTGACCCGCTTAGGTCGACTTACCTATCTTGGATCCATCTAGGTCAATCTCCAACCTTCCTTAGTCCACCAACCCGAATAGGTCAACCTTTGACCCGCTTAGGTCAAACCATGCCTATCCCGTTTAGATCATCCCATAGGCAACCCGTTACAACCCGCTATCTTGATCCATTCACCATATAGGTCAATCCAACCTTTTCTCAATTAGGTCGACCTATCCTACACCCATCTAGGTCAAACCACCATTATTGTCGCATTCTAGCTTGAACCACTTCTTGTCTCAAACCTTAGGTCAAACCTTAGGTCAAATTTAGGTCAAACCTTAGGTCAAACCATACCCGACTCAATCAAAATAAACTCCTATAGGTCTTCCTCACCCATGCTTGACCAAGGACCGAGTCATCTCCCTCTTTTTGACCCCTATGGTCATCTCTCACCTCTTTTTAAAAGTCTAACTTGATTCGAACTACGGCGACCTGAGCCTCTTATTGTGTGGGACCTCTCCCTCATGATAAGGGGAACATAGGCAACTTCGGCCCGGTCAAACTTTCAATTTTTTACCAAAATACATTTCAAAAATGTGGAGACCGACTCTTTTCCAAAAAATGGTTCTTATAACGATGCCTTATCATTAAATACGAATCTAATTCTTTCATGACATAGAGTTCTGCATCATGTCGGCTGCAAGGAACATCGAAGTTGCAACTGAAGCTGCTACCCAAGATCCCGAGACAATCCTCTACACCGGTACTGCTCTCAGTAAGCAAGCATCCGACTTCGAAGCCATCCTCGATGAACAAGCAATCCACTTTAAGGCCATTCTCAACGAGCAAGCAACACACTTTCAGAAGGAGATGCATAAGACCCTAAGAGATATCGAGAGGCGCCATTTGTCTGAAATTCGTGGCGTTTATGATTACCTCAGTCGAGTTCTCCCTCTTGCTCAATGTCAACACCCGTACGCTCCTCAAATATACGGGCCGCCACTGACTGTCCCCGTCGGGATGCCTCCTATAACTACTCATCAACAAGGGGTGCCGGTACCTAAATCACCCTCAAAGACAGTTCGTGAAAGGAAGGACGAGCGCGAATTCGATGACTTAGGTATGCCGTTAGCCAAACTCTTCAAAAGTCTAGTTCAAGCCGGCAAGTTGTCTCCTTTGATCAACTATGAACCAAGTAGGGTGAAGCAATGCTTGGATCCCTCCAAACACTGCCAATACCACCAGTACATTGGGCATGACACCGAAGATTGCGTCCAATTGAGGAGAAAGATTCAAAGCCTCATTGACAGCGGAGCCATCACCCGCCAACGGAATACATGGGCATGGGCAAAAGAGGAAATTGGGGCTACCTCCTTTAAAAGAAAAGGGTCATTCAGTCTTCGTAGGTTCTAGAGTGTCCTTAGTCAAAAGTCCACCTTGGACGATTTTTGTTTCTTTAAGTAAAAGTCCACCCCGGACTAGTCAGTTTAAATCTTTTAGTTCCAATAAAAAGGTCTTTATTTCTTTTCTTTTCTCTCTAGACATGAGACATAAGCTTGCATATATCATTTTCATGAAAATTGTCTTATTCACCATTTTCGCTTGATTGCTATATCTTTATATGATGAATTAATCTTAATCTTACTCATTAATGACGACTCATTAAAAGGTAAATGGACCCACAAACCATTCACATAACTAAGTAAACGATTAATCTCAAAATAACAAATTCTTCGATCAATTGGGATGAACGAATCACTTTCCCTTCTCTCTACATTCTACCCCCATACACTCTCTCTATACACTCTCTATATACACCTTCTCCCATACACTATCCTCATACGCCTCTCATCCCACCATTAGACCCCTTTTTATAAGGTCGTGACAAAGAAATGGACTGCGGTTGCTCATCATCAAATAGACATCCATGCTGCCACAATTTAAAGGGTTGGTTTGTTCCCTTCATAAGTACTACATGCCGTTACACTGGGGCTGTCCGTATTCCATTGCAAATATAAGACAAGTGCACGAAGTCATTCATGCCATTAATTGGTGCACGTGATAATCCAATGGAGCTCTACCGGTGAAAATCAAGGGGCTAGGATGCCCGCCGCCAACAAAAGGCCGCTTGAACTATAAGGAAGCTACCTCGCAATCGAGAGAGGCGAAAGCAAACTAGGGGCTTGTCTCGCCCAATGTTTCATGTACAATATAAAAAAAAATATATATATATGGCTCGCTAGGTTGAAACCCAAAAGGGCGACCTAGGCAAAAGTTAGAGCATTGCACAAAAAGAAGCCCGCTAGGTTGAAAACCCGAAAGGGCGGCGTAGGCAAAAAAAAGGGTGTGCACAACGAGATAAAATAAAAAAGAAAAAAGAAAAATAGAAGGGGCTATCACCATGGAAAAGTAAAAGTCCCATTTTCTTTTCACCTCAAATGTTCTATTTTCCTTTCCTTCCTTACAAAGTAGATAAACGGCAGCAACCCATGACAACTACGATGGAGCAATCCACTGCAACAACTACAAAGGAGTAATCCACCGCAATGAGCTACAAAGAACAACTCACCTCAAACGAACCTCACACCCCTAAACTCAAAACCCAACTTCATCGTCAACCGGGCAACCACTCAAAGCCAAACATAACCTACCTTGGGCCAACTTTCTTTCTTTTCTTTCCTCCCACACATACCCACTGAAACCCGACACCATCGTCAAGCGGGTCATCCCCGAACTACGCGGACCTGAGCTCCTCACCTTGAGGAGAACGTAGGTAACCTCCCGATTCGGTCCAAAATATACACAACCCACCTTGAGCCAATCTCCTTTCTCTTCTCTCTTCCCCATATATTTCTACTTCTGATCTCTTCACTCACAATTGATCAAAACATTTATTATTTTGAGACTACTTGTCTAAAACATAATCATAAGATGCATAACTATTCAACGAGGTCCATTCTCGAGCAATCAAATGAGAATCTTGAATAAAACAATTTTCAAATGTCTCGACAAGTCTTCCATTCTACAATCTAGGAAAGAGCTAAACACTTACTTTCTATCAAAGCAGGGGCTTCCTCCCTTTTGTACATATATACACTCAGTTACCCAAAAAGTCAAAATGTGAGTACTATCTCTCTCTCTCTCTCTTACTCTCCCCAAAATGCCCCCGCATGTTTTCAAACAATTCTTTTTTCCTTTTTTGAGTCGACTGAATGATTTCAAAAAAAAAAAAAAATATTGACGCAAAAGAGATGCCCGCTAGATTGAAAACCCGTAAGGGCAGTCTAGGCAGAAAAAAGGGTGTGTCTTAAAAGAGGTAGGATACCCCGCTCTACGCAACTGGGGCTTCCCTAACAATAAAGGATCGACTATGTGGTTTCCCAGAGAATACCGAGGCGTCAACAAGGATACACTTAGAAGAAGGGCACCCCTCATCGTATAACTCGGCACGCGACGACCTATTTGGATTGATTAGAATCATAATTAATTATAAGGCATCTGTATAAGATCATAACACTTTCATAAAGTTTTCTCCTCCCCGACACTTTGTTTATAAACCCGCACGCTCGGTCTCCACAAAATTGTAAAAACATCCTCGATCCATCTGAGACCCATCTCCGTGATTCTTGAGTTGACTCGGTCCTTCACCCTATTTCCTACACAATAGGATACCCTTAGGTCCCAACCTACCTGGTTCAAAACCTTAGGTCCCAAGCCTACCCGGTCAGTCTTGCCTAAGTGACACCATAAACTCTCTAGGTCCCGAGCCTACCCGATCAGTCTTACCTAGGTCCCAAACCTACCCGATGAGTCTTACCTACGTTACATCATAACCTCTTAGCTCGACCTTCCGAAAGTTCGTAGCATGACCCCTTCGGCCTCAAACCGGTTCTACCCAAAACTTCAGACATTAAACTAGTTAACCAAAGCCAAATCCTTAGGGTGACCCATTAGGTCCCGAACCTACCGGTCCCGAGCCTACCCGATCTCCTAGATCACAAACCTACCAACACATACTCATCCTTACCTTGTCTAAGCAATGGCTCTCTTATCCTCCTCGTTCCAACCTTTTAGGTCTACTCAGTCTAACCTGTTGAGTGATCCCTGAGATCCCAAGACCATTCGAGTCTACCAAACACCTACCTTTTAGGTCTCTAGAATATCTGATTCATACCTTAGGCCTCAACCCCTAAACCTTTAGGTCACAAGACTTTCTACCCTTTAGGTCTCTCACCTTACATCTCCACCCTTTGGACTCTTTAATTCCCAAGCCTACTTGGTCCGACTAAAAGCGACACATCTACGTCTCCCGACTCCCGTTATGTCCAAGCCATGACCCTACCACTCTTAAACCTATCAAGTACCAACCTAGTGTCACCCATTAGCCTCAAAAGACTTCCTAGTCTGACCTTCGACCCCTTAAGGACTCTAACCTACTTAATCCAAGCCGAGTCCAAACCTCGCCACCTACAAGGTCCACCCTTGAACTCCATGGATCTCAAACATCGCTCCCCCAACGAGTCCAAATCTCAAACCTTGTTCAAGTATATAGGATCTCCTGCGCACCGCGCCATGCCATAGGGATCTCAAAACCCATCCGGTCAAGACTCGTATCCTTAGTCCCATCCCTAACCTACCTTCACAATTGCCAAATGAGGTTGGTCCCGCGCATGACCTCTAAGACAAAATTAAGTCCTAAGCATATCCAATCCTGTTAGGTACCTATTGCACTCGAGCAAAGTCTTTGAGACTCAAGTCCATACCTATGCGCCAACATGGTCACATATCCAAACCCATTTCCCGCACCTATGGTTCGCACCTAGCCTAAACTTTCAAACACTCTAGGATCCAAGCCCGACATGCGTATTAGGTACTAGGATCATCCAATCCCAATCCATTGCTCCTTGGCCGGCCTCAAGCCTGCTTGGTTCTAATCCATAACGCGATTTCTCTAGGACAAAAGACTTACCCGCTTGAAAGCCTTATGTCCCAACGCTACCCTGCCTAGCCTTCGATCTCCTAGATCTCACGCCTACCATTCCATTAGGACCCGGTCTCCTTAACACATGTCTGAGTCTTACCCTAGCTAAACCCTAGAACTTTAGCCTATGTCTAATCTATCGAGCCTATCCAGCCACGAGGTATCAAGCTCATTTGCCCCAAACCGCAACACTCTTAGACCTCAAACTTGCTCGGTCTAAACCAAGACAAACTTCAAATGCTTTCGGTCTCCAAACCCTAGCCTTAAACCTAGGTAAACACATTCTCTAAGCCCTAGCCTCAAGCCTAGGTAGTCATATCATTCTCTCTGAACCCTAGCCTCAAGCCTAGGTAATTACATCCTTTCAAACCCTAGCCTAAAGCCTAGGAAGTTAAATCCTTCTAAACCCTAGCCTAAAGCCTAGTAGCTACACCTTCCTAACCCTAGCCTTGATCCTAGGTAGTCACATATCCTATCTAAACCCTAGCCTTAAGCCTAGGAACCACAACATCCCCTTTAACCTAGGTAAACACATTCTCTAAGCCCTAGCCTCAAGCCTAGGTAGTCATATCATTCTCTCTGAACCCTAGCCTCAAGCCTAGGTAATTACATCCTTTCAAACCCTAGCCTAAAGCCTAGGAAGTTACATCCT
>JAOWBW010001978.1:0-149601 GCA_026119855.1 Campanula takesimana | reverse complement strand
GATCTTGATAGATCCAGGCTCATCTCATTCTTATGTGGCATCTCGTTTTGTGTCGCATTTGCATGTTCTTCCTGATTCTATGCTTATGTGCTAGAAGTATCTTCCCCTATGGGAGATTGCATGTTTGCTTCTGAGTTTACAAGAAATGTGAGGTTCTTGTGGGTGATCATGCCCTTCTTGCTGACCTAGTCGTGTTAACCTATAAGGGACTTTGACGTGATTCTTGGCATGGATTGGCTTTATGTGCATCATGCATCTGTTGATTGTTATAGAAAAGTAGTAACTTTTTCTATCCTGGTTTGCCTGATTTTACCTTTGAAGGTGATAGGCCTTTATGTGCTATACATGTTTTATTTCTGCTTTAAAAGCTAGAAAATTTTTATCTCGTGGTTGTGCCGGGTATCTCGCATGTGTGCTTGACCAGAGTTTATCTGTTCCCAAGATGGAAGATATTCCTGTGTGTCTGAATTTTCAGATGTGTTTCTCTTCTGAGTATAGCATGCCACCTGATCGAGAGCTTGAGTTCTGTATTGAGTTTTACAGATACAGCACCAATCTCTAAAGAACCTTATAGAATGGCTCCAGCTGAGTTGAGAGAGTTTAAAAACACAGCTTGAGGAATTGCTTGAAAGGGGCTTCATTAGGCCTAGTGTATCACCGTGGGGTGCACCAGTGTTATTTGTCAGAAAGAAAGATGGGACTCTGCGATTGTGTATTGATTACAGAGATCTTAATCAGGTAACTATCAAGAACAAATATCCGTTACCTCATATTGATGACTGTGTTTGATCAGCTTCAAGGTTCAGTAGTGTACTCGAAGCTTGACTTGAGAAGTGGTTATCATCAGTTGAAAATCAGATCTGAGGATATACCAAAGACAGCTTTCCGTACCAGGTATGGGCATTATAGTTTATTGTTATGCCATTCGGTTTGACAAATGCTCCAGCTGTATTTATGGATTTGATGAACGTATCTTCAAGCCATATCTTGATTGTTTCGTGGTGGTATTCATTGATGACATTCTTGTGTATTCTAAGTCCACGAGCTGAGCATGAACAACATCATCGAGTAGTATTGCAAGTTCTTCGTGAGAAACAATTATTTGCAATTCAGCAAATGTGCTTTCTGGTTAGAAGAGGTTTCATTTCTTGGGTCATGTTGTGTCTGCTACTGGTATTGCAGTAGATCCTTCCAAGGTTGAAGCAGTTGTAAACTGGAAAAAGGCCAACTACAGTGACAGAGATCCGTAGTTTCTTGGGCTTGGCTAGTTATTATCGGAGGTTCATTGAGGGATTCTCCAAGATTGCTACTCCATGACTATATGACTCGAAAAGCTATTTCTTTTGAGTGGAATGACAAATGTGAAGCAAGTTTTCAGGAGTTAAAAAGGCGTTGACTACAGCTCCAGTCTTGGCTGTGCCTAGTGGTTCTGAGCATTTCATGTCACGACCCGAAAACTAGCTCTATTTTATTAGTAATAAATAATAATTATTTATTTATTTTGCTTATTTTTATTTATTTAAATTATTATTTATTTAAATATTTATTGTGTACATTTTATGTGTTATAACATTTATGCCTAGCATTTATTTGGGTCATTTGTGTTAGCGCAGTATTGTTGGGACTTAAATGTTAGTGGGGAGTATAAGATCATTGTGTTAGTGTGTAGGGGAAGGGGTCCTTTGTGTAAATTCTCTAATTATTCTACTTACTCCCCTCTTTTCCCCTCACCTCCCTCTCTTTCTCCTCACCTCACTCCCATTCCCCAGCCATCTCTCTCTCTTTCTCTCTATTGTAAAAGGTAAACATTTCTCTCTTCCTTCTCTCTTCATTTTAGCTATCTTCCTCTCATCTTCTCTCATTTCTCTCTATACGAAATGTGTTTAGATCGTCGATAGGATCGCGTAGAATCAAGAATATTCGAATTCCGTCAACTTTCATTATTTTCAAGTAAGTTGCTTTTCCCCCATTTTTATGCTAAAATGTTCATATCATGTTTATATAATGCTTGAGTTGTTGTATTTGAAGTTTGGTTGAGTTTCGAATTTATTTGGAATTTATTTGAGTTTTGGTCAAAAATGGTGATTTTATGAATGTTGGGTTTGAATCTTGATTTGGTTGTTAAATGTTGTTATATGAGTTCTTTTGACCTATAAGTTGTTTTAGTTCATTAATAGGCTAGTTAAGAGTGTTGGATTTTGGTTTAGTTTTGGTTTGGGTTAAAAATGGGAGAACCCAGTTCATCCCTCCCGATTTCCGGCAGACCAGAAGGTTGGCGACCGCCCAAAAATGTCTGGGCGACCGCACATCTATCTGAAAGGTTTTGTTCTTGTTTGATGCTTTTTGGGCGACCGCACAGTTGGGTTTGGGCGGCCGCACAGAACCTCTGAAAGTTTTCATTTGTTTAATTTGTGGATTGAAGAATGCGTTTTGGTCTAAGTCTTGGGTGTCCTTCTAGTCGACCTTAGTGATCATTGTAGTACACTCTAGTGATAGAATTGGGTCCTTTGTGATCAAGTTTGTAATTAATTAAGTGTTAATTGGGATTTGGAACATCTTATTGAGGTATTGTTGGTTTGGACTTATCTTTGTGATGATCATTTGGTATATGTTTGGGCATCTTATGATGTGTTCGTGATTGTTCCAATCGAATTGTTTTCGAGTGAGTCTTGGTCTAAGTTTTTAGGCGATGTCCTATAGTACCTAGAGGGTGGTTACTGAACACAAAGTGTATGGTTTAGTCCAGTCGTGATCATGTTCTAATAAGTGTAACCTTTTGGAGTCGTTTGGGGTGTTTAGAATGGGTTCGTTATGAACGGAGATAAAGCGTGAATTGGCAATTGGGTACCTTACGGTTTGATTAACCTTAAGATGTATTCATTCGGATTTCTTATTTGGAGTTCCAGGTGTGATGAGATGGTTGAGTTCATAGTCCTAGTATATCTTTTGAGTAAATGTTTATTGATCATTTTGGTAATAGTCATTGTGCCATTGGTGAGCGACCGTTTGGGTTTGCTCTTTATGATTAACTTGTGGGTATCATATTTAGGATGTATTTGGTACGTGCCTTATCTTGGAATCATTAGTTTTTAATGGTCAATGTTGTTGGACTCTTTTATGAGAAACTCCTTGTGCTATTGTTTTTGAACTCTTCTTGAGTAATCGTTTGCATCTTTTATGTGATTAATTGGTATGATTCCCTACTTTGGATCAATGGTTGTTTATTGTGCTTAGTATTTTATTACTTAGCCTTTACTTGAAAGTCCAG
This sequence comes from Campanula takesimana, assembly GCA_026119855.1. Lineage (NCBI taxonomy): Eukaryota > Viridiplantae > Streptophyta > Magnoliopsida > Asterales > Campanulaceae > Campanula > Campanula takesimana. Next base: position 146,333 of record JAOWBW010001978.1, on the reverse strand, counting down.
CTGGTATTTTGTGGTGTGTTTGGGGATGCGAAACATTATGATGCACAGCCAAGTCCATTGTGATGTTGACCATTGTTTTAACCCCATTATTACCCTCCTCCAGATTGGCCTTGGATGTGAGAAGAGCTAGCTCCTTTGTGTGCATTTTTAGCTTTACTTGGAGCATGACTTTTGTGGCATGTCTCCCGTCCCTTGTGACACTTCATTTGGTTATTGGTTCCGGTACCGGGTTTTTTTCTCTCAGCTTTTATGCTACTATGAAGATGGTTTGTTGATCGATGGGTTTTGATCGGTCGCTTCTGACCGGGGATTTCTCTTCAGCTTTCATGCTATTATGAAGATGATGATTTGTTGATTATTGAAGCTGCGCAGCGACCTTTTATTTGGTTCTTCAGTGGGTGAAACCTTGGCTATGTATCCACTTATGAGTTGTTTATTTCAGCTTTATGTGTTGCATGATGAGCTGGTCGTTATTTCCAACCGGTATGGGACGGTTGGCGATAGGGAGCCACTCATTTGTTGTTATATGTTTATTTATATGATTGATTATTGGATGTTACCGTTCGTTCAGCATGTCACTTATTATTCCGCTGCTATCTGTCTTATGTTAATTGCTATTGGTCGTTGCATATTAGCATGTCATGTAGTTGCATTAGTAACTTACTGGATTTTTATCTCACCCCGTTTATTTCCATCTTGTTTTTCCTTAACCCCCCCCCAGGAGGAAAAGGATTAGGATTCACGGTTCAAGGAGGCGTCGAGAGGATTGAGATTTTGGGGCAGGTTGTTATGGATCGGTTTACATTATTTAAATGTATAACCTTTGGGGATAGTTTTACCATTATTGACGTCATTAAATGTATATTTTTATTCTTTTGGGTATAAGCTGTGGAGCTTTATGTTGGATGTACATTGTTGATTTAATCTTGGATTTGTAAAACCTTGTGTTATCATCTTTTGGGTTCAAAATGGAATTTTTAACTTCGGTATTTCATAGTTTTGGTTTAAGTCGACGTCCAGCTCGCGGTCTCAGGCCCGCGGGGTTCGGGGTTCGCGACATTTCATGGTTTATACTGATGCTTCTAAAGAAGGATTGGGTTGTGTTTTGATGCAAGAAGGTAAGGTAATAGCTTATGCTTCTCGAAAATTATCTCCTTATGAAAAGAACTATCCTACTCATGATCTAGAGTTGGCTGCGATTATTTTTGCTTTGCATAAATGGAGGCATTACTTGTATGGAACCAATTTGAAGTTTTTACCGATCATAAAAGCTTGAAGTACCTGTTTTCTCAGAAAGAGCTTAATATGAGACAACGTAGATGGATGGAGAAATTGAAGGATCATGATTGTACTATCCTTTATCATCCAGGAAAAGCAAATGTTGTGGCAGATGCACTGAGCAGAAAGACTTATATTTCTTGCCTGATGATTCGTGAATGGAAGATGTTTGAAGACTTGTGTGATTGGAGTCCTTGTGAATCAAATCATGGAGTTATCTTTGCTAATATAAAAGCTACTTCAGACTTACTCCAACAGATCAAAGAAGCTCAGGTAATTAATTCTGAATTGCAGAAAATCATTATTGAATGAATGAAGGAAAGCAACCAGATTTTCTTTCAACAGTGATGAATTCTTACCTTTCGAGGTCGAGTTTGTATTCAGTGATCTGAGATTAAAAAGAAAGTTCTTGAGAGGCTCACAAAGCCAAGTATACTATTCATCCTGGAAGCACAAAAATGTACCAAGATTTGAAGAAACATTTCTGGTGGAACAATATGAAAAGAGAAATTGCTGAGTATGTGTCTAAATGTTTGACTTGTCAACAGTAAAAGTGGAACATCAACGTCCAGCAGGTTTTGTTGCAACCATTAGAAATTCCAGAGTGGAAATGGGAGCATATTACTATGGATTTTGTGACTGGTTTGCCACGTACTCAGACGAGGCCATGATGCTGTTTGGTTATAGCGGACATGTTGACTAAATCAGCTCACTTCTTGTCTGTATCCATGGGATATTCATTGTCTCAGTTGGCATCTTTGTATGTTCAGGAGATAGTCCGACTGCATGGGGTTCCTGTGAGTATTGTATCTGATAGAGATCCTCGTTTTACTTCTCGATTTCTAGCAGGCTCTTCAGGGTGCCATGGGTACTAAATGGAATTTCAGTACTACTTTTCATCCTCAATCTGATGGGAAATCTGAGAGACTTATACAGATTCTCGAGGATATGTTACGTGCTTGTGTTGTGGATTTCAAAGGCAGTTGGGATACTCATCTTCCTTTGGCTGAGTTTGCTTATAATAACAGTTTTCAGTCTAGCATTGAAATGGCTCCATATGAGGCTCTTTATGGCAGAAAATGTCAATCTCCTATATGCTGGGATGAAGTGGGAGAAGCTAGACTCTTGGGTCCTGAAATGGTTCAACAATCAGTTGAGAGTGTGAAACTCATTCGAGATAGATTACGCACAGCTCAGAGTAGACAAAAGAGTTATGCTGATCATCGTAGAAGGGATCTTGAATTCCAGGTAGGTGACTTTGTATTCTTGAAGGTCTCTCCTCGTAGAGGTATAAAGAGATTGAGAAGAAAGGAAAGTTATCTCCTCGTTATATCGGTCCATTTGAGATTCTTGAAAGAGTTGGTAAGTTGGCTTATAGAGTTTCTTTACCTCCTCCTTTATCTGGTATTCATGATGTATTCCATGTATCTATGCTTCGCAAGTATATGGCGGATGAAACGCATGTTCTTGAGTATGAGGCTATTCCATTTCAGCCTAATTTATCTTATGAGGAACAACCTGTTGAAATTCTTGACTGGAAAGAGCAAGTCTTGCGTACCAAAAGGATTCCTATTGTGAAGGTCCTTTGGAGAAATCATGAAATTGAAGAGGCTACTTGGGAAACCGAGAAAGAGATGCGAGATAAATACCCGAGCCTATTTGCATACTTTGTTAGAATTTTCTGGAATTACAAAACCTTCAGGTTGTGTCATGTAAACATCCTCAAGTAAGTTCCCGTTAAGGAACGCTGTTTTGACATCCATTTGCCATATCTCATAGTCAAAATATGCGGCTATGGCAAGTAAAATTTTATAGACTTGATCATTGCTACGGGCGAAAAGGTTTCATCATAGTCGATACCATGAATCTGCCTATAGCCTTTTGCTACAAGTTTAGCTTTATAAGTATGCACCTTTCCATCCATGTCAGTTTTCTTTTTGAAAACCCATTTGCATCCTATGGTTTTTACACCTTCGGGCGCATCAATCAAGTTCCAAACTTGATTATCATACATGGATTTAATTTCAGATTCCATGGCTCCAAGCCATTTATCTGAATCAGGAGCGGACATCGCTTCTTGGTAGGAAGTAGGTTCGTCATCAACTATGACTTCTACTTCATTGCTATCCGTCATGAGAAAATCCATATCTCTCAGGTTCAGATCGCACCCTACCAGTTCTGCGAGGAACTTGAGTATTCTGAGTAGGTTCCACAACTCTTTGTGAAACTTGTTTCAGATCCAACATTTTGTTCCATGTAATTTTCGGGTTCTCGAATTTCTTCGAGATTAATTTTACTCCCACTAATTCCTTTGGAGAGAAACTCTTTCTCTAGAAAGGTACCAGACGGGCAACAACCACTTTGTTTTCCGTGCGGTTTTAAAGGTAATAACCCTTAGTTTCCTTAGGGTAACCAACGAAAATACATTTATCAGATTTAGGTGTGAGTTTGTCAGATATGAGCTTCTTAACAAATGCTTCACAACCCCAAATCTTCATGAAAGACAAACTAGGTTTTCTTCCAGTACACATCTCATGTGGAGTCTTTGGAACAGATTTTTGTTGGAACATTATTTAGTGTTAGTGCAGCAGTTTCTAGTGCATGTCCCCAAAAGGTTAAAGGAAGATCAACTTGACTCATCATGGAGCGGACCATATCCAATAAAGTCCTATTTCTCCGTTCGGACACACCATTCATTGTGGTGTCCCAGGTGGAGTTAATTGTGAAACAATTCCACAATCTTTCAGATGATTGTCAAATTCTTGGCTTAAATATTCTCCACCACGATCTGATCGAAGTGCTTTAATAGTTTTGCCAAGTTGATTTTGTACTTCATTTTGAAATATTCTAAATATCTCAAAAGATTCACTTTTATGTTTCATTAAGTAGACATAGCCATATCTACTAAAATCATCAGTAAAAGTTATGAAGTATTGATATCCTCCCCTAGCATTACAACTCATTGGTCCACACACATCAGTATGTATGAGGGCCAATAAGTCATTAGCCCTTTCACTACTCTTAGTAAAAGGTGCCTTAGTCATCTTTCCAAGTAAACATGACTCACAAGTTTCATATGATTCAAAATCATGTGAATCTAGAAGTCCGTCCCCATGGAGTTTTGAGATACGCTTCTCATTAATATGACCAAGACGGCAATGCCACAAATAAGTATGATTTACATCATTAGGTTTGGATTTCTTATTACATTATAAACATTCTCATTATTCCCATTTTCAACATCAAGAACATAAAGGCCATTAAATGAACATGCAGTACAATAAAGCATATCATTTAAATAAATAGAAAACTTCTTATTTTCAATAAGAAACTTAAAACCTTCATTATCCAAATAAGAAATTGAAATAATATTTCTACTTAAATCCGGAACGAAATAACAATTGTTCAAACAAGAATTAATCCGCTAGGTAAAATGACATCATATGTTCCTACGGCTAATGCAGCAACTCTTGCTCCATTTCCCACGCGTAGGTCCACTTCGCCATCTTTAAGTAGCCTTCTATTCCTTAGTCCCTGCACATTTAAACAAATGTGAGATCCACATCCAGTATCTAATACCCAGGAGCTAGAAGTAGAGAGTGGAACATCTATAACATAGATACCTGAAGTAGATGCAGTCCCACCGCTCTTCTTCTTCTTTAACTCTTCCTTGTAAACCTTTCAATTTCGTTTCCAATGTCCAATCTCATTGCAGTGGAAACAAATTGCATCCTTTTGGGAAGCAGGCTTAGCCACATTAGCTTTGGCAACAATTGCCTTGCTAATCTTGGGTTTGACAACTTTTGCCTTACCCTTTCCTTTGCCTTTTTGGCCTTTTCCTTCCTTAGACACAATGAGTACAGGAGCGGTCTCTTTACCGATTTTCTTTTCTGCCTGCTTAAGCATCCCATGCAATTCAGACATAGTCTTATCCATCCCTTGCATATTAAAGTTCATGACGAACTGATTATAGCTTTTGGGCAATGAATTAAGAATAAAATCGGTAGCCAACTCAATCTCAATTGGATGGCCAAGCCTCTCTAGTTCTCAAAGTAAGCCTTCATTTTCAAAACATGAGGGCTCACAGACTGTCCTTCGCTCATCTTGCATGAGACTAGGGCAGCTATGGTGTCGAACCTCTCTTGCCTTGCTTGTTCTTGGAACATATCTTTCAATGTAGCAGCAAGGTCAAATGCTTCCAAGTGTTCAAGAATCTTTTGAAGTTCTGAACACATGGCCGCAAGCATAAGACAACCCACCTCACGAGAATCATTCACATGTTTCTTGTAGGCGTTTCTCTCATCCTTGGGTGCATTAGAAGCAGGTTCTTCTTCAGGAACGGGCTCATCAAGAATATAGAGCTTATCCTCATGCTTTAGAACAATCCTAAGGCTACGGATCCAATCCGTATAGTTAGCTCCATCTTCTTGAAGTTTCTCCTTCTCAAGGATAGATCGCAGTGATAAATTTGTATTCTGAGCCATTATCTACAATTATGCAGACATATAATTAAATATAAGTACCAACTTAATTAAAGATATTAAATTAATAGTATTTTACAAATACTCCCACTAAATTATATAACCTTCATATACATCCAATGTATAATATAATTTGAATGGGCTAAGATCCATATTTCACTTAACTTTGAGTCGGCTAGGGCACGACTGCTCAAAATAAGTTATTTAGGCAGACAACTCCTTGTCAATCATATCGTATATGACTCTTAGATCTTTTATGAGATTTTGGATATCGTATATCTAACATGTTTTAATCTCATCTGTGCCTTAGGCCCAAAACTGTTTTGATAGCCTAATTAAGTTAAACCATTTTAAACGTATAGGAATCACTGTTTCCTCATCTTGCTCATAAATGGATAGAATCAATGCACCTACGCTAGGGCGTAACCCACACAAAACTACCCACGTACTCACAAGTGTTTTAATCATGGATTGGTACGAAACTTAAATTTTAAAGAAGGTTCATGACATATAGCATGGTCAATGTTTATAGTCACATTATATAAACACATAAAGCAACGGTTAATAATTTAACTAATCTCATTAATTAAATTAAGATTTCATGTGATTGATTTATGGGGATAAATTCTTTAACACATTATTGAGAGCACGATTGTACGGTCGAAACTAAGCCAAAAGGCATCCACAATCCCGTACCAAATTTAGAAACTAGAAGAAACAACTATGTAAGGTCGAAACTAAGCCAATAGGCATCCACAACCCTTACATAAAGTAACTCGATTCTAAATTCTTTTGTCCCATCAATTCATTACTTTGACCTTGATATTTGTTTTTCAGGAAACACGGTTTCTCAAACCAGCCATCTGACAAACAAATTCAATCCAAAGTGATTTTAAACAAGCCATTTAATTTCAGGAAACATGGTTTCTAAAACCAGCCATCTGAAAAACAGATTCTGTCCAAAATCAACCTGCTCGGCCGAGTCCTCTAAGGTGCTCGGCCGAGCGCCTCTTTGTTCTAGAAAACCCTTTGCTTCTGACGACTCTGCTCGGCCGAGTCTTATAGCCTGCTCGGCCGAGCACCACGAACAGAACAGATTTTCTTGTCGAATTTTAATTCTAAGATTGCTTTCCCGATTCATTTAGGATTTGGTGTTCATAATGATCATATCATCATGTTCATCAAAAACCTTGAATAAACGATTTATTCATGAATCAAAGATCATCAACAAATCAATCCAATTAATTTTTGATAATCTAAAGGAACATAATAATCAAATTATTATTGCAATCGTAGATCCCACATAACGTATTTAAACGGTGCGATTTTATGATTTCAATATATCTCATATACAAACATAAAACTCAGATCACATAAAATCTTGAATCCAAATTCACATAGCATGCCAAAACATATAATCCAATTATATCATTAACATGTTATTATTAATCATGTTGAACGGGGCTCTGATACCACTGTTGGGTTTTGAGCAAACATGCACAGCGGAATAAACCCAAAAAGCCTAGATCCGATCACGATGATTAAATTAAAATGGAGATGAATTTAGAACACTAACCGTGACGGGGCTTTAAAATTCTGAGATCTTCAATCTTTGTTCTTCGCGCTTCTTCGAATCACGAACGTAGGAACGATCGCAAAACTTGGATCACGAACTTTGAAGGAGTTGATGACAACGCCCTCTATGTTTATCCACACGCGAACGAATTTCAAGAACGATTCTTGAACCGGATTGCTAGACCCAATAGAAACTCTTTCTACTTTGAAGGCTATATGGAAAATCAATGTTCTTGTTCTTGAGGAAGAAGAAGAACTTGTTTTTCTCTCTCTCGGAGGCTATCTAATTGATATGGAATCAATACATACTGATTAGGTCGTTGTTAGAGGTTTATATACTTATTAGTCCTAAACCGTTTAGGAGAAATAGGTTAAAACCCGTCACAACACGAAATCAGTTTTTGGGCCCGAACAGGGCCTGCTCGGCCGAGTCCTTTAAGGTGCTCGGCCGAGCACCTTTGCTCCAGAAAATCCGACCTTCTGATTTCCCATGCTCGGCCGAGTCATATGAGGTGCTCGGCGAGCACCACCAGAATTCCGATTTTAGCCTTTTAAACAATTCGTCCTTTTGTGTGTGACCCCATAGGATTATATTAAGTTGGCAATGAGCCCAAACACATTTGTGCTCATAAATCATGAGCGGACTCTAGCAAGCCATCATGACTACCCAATTAATATAACTTGTATAAGTTCGTGAATCCTTTATAGAACATATTACAATCTCTTTGTTTCACGATGTCTATTGAACGTAAGCCATGGTCAATGGTCAACTTACAATGTTCAATGCTTTCTCGATCCAGAATGTATTGATAGTACAAATCTTATTTGAGCACGGCCATGCATTTCATCAACACCATTCTTCGAGTGCCAAAGCTTGACATCTCTCTCTTACGAGGAACAAATCCCTTCTTGATTTATTACCTTTCCCTACATGAATCCGATTACGCCAATCACATTCTTTATAGCTACCCGATTAGGGGTAACGTTTGAATATGTCAAACGTAATGTTCATCGAGTGGAAGACTGTGATAATCTCAGGTCTAAAGATTCCAGTAATATAACTATATGAGACTTAATTATGACATTGTGACCATGACATAAATCTCATATGGGTCAGTCCAGTATTTGGTCTCCAACAAATACCCATAAGTTTAATTGTATCCCATACACCATAATCATCATATGATTATCCATTAAACTTATACTAACAATTAATCATAATTATCAGGGACGGGGATTATTATAATAAACATGCAAAGGATATAATAATCAAACATTCAATATCTTTAATATATAAATAACATTAATCGTTTTACAAAACGTGCCTAGAGCATACAACACCAACAATCTCCCACTTGCACTAGGCCTAATTAATGTATCGAATACCCATAGACCTAACATGACCATCATGCTTTGCTTGTGGAAGACCCTTTGTCAATGGGTCGGCAATGTTATCATCAGTCGGTACTCTGCATATATTCACGTCACCTCTGTTAATGATTTCTCGAATGACATGGTAACGCCTAAGTATGTGTTTGGACTTCTGATGGTTTCTGGGTTCCCTTGCTTGAGCAATAGCACCATTATTATCACAATAAAGGTCTATTGGATCAGCAATGCTAGGAACTACCTCTAGTTCAGTTATGAACTTCTTGATCCAAACAGCTTCTTTAGCAGCATCGGATGCAGCAATATACTCAGCTTCTGTTGTAGAATCAGCGACAGTACTTTCCTTAGAACTCTTCCAGCTAACAGCACCTCCATTAAGCACAAATACAAATCCAGATTGCGATCTAAAATCATCCTTGTCGGTTTGGAAGCTTGCATCTGTGTAACCACTTACAACAAGATCACCTTCCACACCTCCATACACCAAGAACGAATCTTTAGTCCTTCGCAAGTACTTAAGAATCGTCTTGACTGCAATCCAATGATTTTTACCAGGATTTGATTGGTATCTACTCGTCATGCTTAAAGCATACGAGACATCGGGTCTAGTACATATCATGGCATACATGATTGATACAATTGCGGAAGCATATGGAATCCCAATCATTCTCTTATGCTCATCAGTTGTCTTAGGACACTGATTCTTGCTTAGAGTTATGCCATGTCCTACTGGCAAATTTCCTCTCTTAGAGTTTTCCATGCAGAATCTCTTAAGAACTTTGTCAATATATGTATCTTGACTTAAACCAATCAATTTCTTGGATCTATCACGATAGATCCTAATGCCAAGGATATAAGCGGCTTCTCCCATATCTTTCATAGAGAAACACTTTCCTAACCAAGTCTTTACAGACTGTAGTGCGGGAATGTCGTTTCCTATGATCAATATGTCATCAACATATAGTACCAGAAATAATACTACGCTCCCACTAATCTTCTTGTAAACGCAAGGTTCATCTTCGTTCTTGATGAAGCCAAACTCTTTGACCGATTCATCAAATCGAAGATTCCAACTCCTAGAGGCTTGCTTCAATCCATAAATGGATCGTTGCAATTTGCATACTTTGTTAGAATTTTCTGGAATTACAAAACCTTCAGGTTGTGTCATGTAAACATCCTCAAGTAAGTTCCCGTTAAGGAACGCTGTTTTGACATCCATTTGCCATATCTCATAGTCAAAATATGCGGCTATGGCAAGTAAAATTCTTATAGACTTGATCATTGCTACGGGCGAAAAGGTTTCATCATAGTCGATACCATGAATCTGCCTATAGCCTTTTGCTACAAGTCTAGCTTTATAAGTATGCACCTTTCCATCCATGTCAGTTTTCTTTTTGAAAACCCATTTGCATCCTATGGTTTTTACACCTTCGGGCGCATCAATCAAGTTCCAAACTTGATTATCATACATGGATTTAATTTCAGATTCCATGGCTCCAAGCCATTTATCTGAATCAGGAGCGGACATCGCTTCTTGGTAGGAAGTAGGTTCGTCATCAACTATGACTTCTACTTCATTGCTATCCGTCATGAGAAATCCATATCTCTCAGGTTCAGATCGCACCCTACCAGTTCTGCGAGGAACTTGAGTATTCTGAGTAGGTTCCACAACTCTTTGTGAAACTTGTTCAGATCCAACATTTTGTTCCATGTAATTTTCGGGTTCTCGAATTTCTTCGAGATTAATTTTACTCCCACTAATTCCTTTGGAGAGAAACTCTTTCTCTAGAAAGGTACCATGACGGGCAACAACCACTTTGTTTTCCGTGCGGTTGTAAAGGTAATAACCCTTAGTTTCCTTAGGGTAACCAACGAAAATACATTTATCAGATTTAGGTGTGAGTTTGTCAGATATGAGCTTCTTAACAAATGCTTCACAACCCCAAATCTTCATGAAAGACAAACTAGGTTTCTTCCAGTCCACATCTCATGTGGAGTCTTTGGAACAGATTTTGTTGGAACATTATTTAGTGTTAGTGCAGCAGTTTCTAGTGCATGTCCCCAAAAGGTTAAAGGAAGATCAACTTGACTCATCATGGAGCGGACCATATCCAATAAAGTCCTATTTCTCCGTTCGGACACACCATTCCATTATGGTGTCCCAGGTGGAGTTAATTGTGAAACAATTCCACAATCTTTCAGATGATTGTCAAATTCTTGGCTTAAATATTCTCCACCACGATCTGATCGAAGTGCTTTAATAGTTTTGCCAAGTTGATTTTGTACTTCATTTTGAAATATTCTAAATATCTCAAAAGATTCACTTTTATGTTTCATTAAGTAGACATAGCCATATCTACTAAAATCATTAGTAAAAGTTATGAAGTATTGATATCCTCCCCTAGCATTACAACTCATTGGTCCACACACATCAGTATGTATGAGGGCCAATAAGTCATTAGCCCTTTCACTACTCTTGGTAAAAGGTGCCTTAGTCATCTTTCCAAGTAAACATGACTCACAAGTTTCATATGATTCAAAATCATGTGAATCTAGAAGTCCGTCCCCATGGAGTTTTGAGATACGCTTCTCATTAATATGACCAAGACGGCAATGCCACAAATAAGTATGATTTACATCATTAGGTTTGGATTTCTTATTTACATTATAAACATTCTCCTTATTCCCATTTTCAACATCAAGAACATAAAGGCCATTAAATGAACATGCAGTACAATAAAGCATATCATTTAAATAAATAGAAAACTTCTTATTTTCAATAAGAAACTTAAAACCTTCATTATCCAAACAAGAAATTGAAATAATATTTCTACTTAAATCCGGAACGTAATAACAATTGTTCAAAACAAGAATTAATCCGCTAGGTAAAATGACATCATATGTTCCTACGGCTAATGCAGCAACTCTTGCTCCATTTCCCACGCGTAGGTCCACTTCGCCATCTTTAAGTAGCCTTCTATTCCTTAGTCCCTGCACATTTAAACAAATGTGAGATCCACATCCAGTATCTAATACCCAGGAGCTAGAAGTAGAGAGTAGAATATCTATAACATAGATACCTGAAGTAGATGCAGTCCCACCGCTCTTCTTCTTCTTTAACTCTTCCTTGTAAACCTTGCAATTTCGTTTCCAATGTCCAATCTCATTGCAGTGGAAACAAATTGCATCCTTTTGGGAAGCAGGTTTAGCCACATTAGCTTTGGCAACAATTGCCTTGCTAATCTTGGGTTTGACAACTTTTGCCTTACCCTTTCCTTTGCCTTTTTGGCCTTTTCCTTCCTTAGACACAATGAGTACAGGAGCGGTCTCTTTACCGATTTTCTTTTCTGCCTGCTTAAGCATCCCATGCAATTCAGACATAGTCTTATCCATCCCTTGCATATTAAAGTTCATGACGAACTGATTATAGCTTTTGGGCAATGAATTAAGAATAAAATCGGTAGCCAACTCAATCTCAATTGGATGGCCAAGCCTCTCTAGTTTCTCAAAGTAAGCTTCATTTTCAAAACATGAGGGCTCACAGACTGTCCTTCGCTCATCTTGCATGAGACTAGGGCAGCTATGGTGTCGAACCTCTCTTGCCTTGCTTGTTCTTGGAACATATCTTTCAATGTAGCAGCAAGGTCAAATGCTTCCAAGTGTTCAAGAATCTTCTGAAGTTCTGAACACATGGCCGCAAGCATAAGACAACCCACCTCACGAGAATCATTCACATGTTTCTTGTAGGCGTTTCTCTCATCCTTGGGTGCATTAGAAGCAGGTTCTTCTTCAGGAACGGGCTCATCAAGAATATAGAGCTTATCCTCATGCTTTAGAACAATCCTAAGGCTACGGATCCAATCCGTATAGTTATCTCCATCTTCTTGAAGTTTCTCCTTCTCAAGGATAGATCGCAGTGATAAATTTGTATTCTGAGCCATTATCTACAATTATGCAGACATATAATTAAATATAAGTACCAACTTAATTAAAGATATTAAATTAATAGTATTTTACAAATACTCCCACTAAATTATATAACCTTCATATACATCCAATGTATAATATAATTTGAATGGGCTAAGATCCATATTTCACTTAACTTTGAGTCGGCTAGGGCACGACTGCTCAAAATAAGTTATTTAGGCAGACAACTCCTTGTCAATCATATCGTATATGACTCTTAGATCTTTTATGAGATTTTGGATATCGTATATCTAACATGTTTTAATCTCATCTGTGCCTTAGGCCCAAAACTGTTTTGATAGCCTAATTAAGTTAAACCATTTTAAACGTATAGGAATCACTGTTTCCTCATCTTGCTCATAAATGGATAGAATCAATGCACCTACGCTAGGGCGTAACCCACACAAAACTACCCACGTACTCACAAGTGTTTTAATCATGGATTGGTACGAAACTTAAATTTTAAAGAAGGTTCATGACATATAGCATGGTCAATGTTTATAGTCACATTATATAAACACATAAAGCAACGGTTAATAATTTAACTAATCTCATTAATTAAATTAAGATTTCATGTGATTGATTTATGGGGATAAATTCTTTAACACATTATTGAGAGCACGATTGTACGGTCGAAACTAAGCCAAAAGGCATCCACAATCCCGTACCAAATTTAGAAACTAGAAGAAACAACTATGTAAGGTCGAAACTAAGCCAATAGGCATCCACAATCCCTTACATAAAGTAACTCGATTCTAAATTCTTTTGTCCCATCAATTCATTACTTTGACCTTGATATTTGTTTTCAGGAAACACGGTTTCTCAAACCAGCCATCTGACAAACAAATTCAATCCAAAGTGATTTTAAACAAGCCATTTAATTTCAGGAAACATGGTTTCTAAAACAGCCATCTGAAAAACAGATTCTGTCCAAAATCAACCTGCTCGGCCGAGTCCTCTAAGGTGCTCGGCCGAGCGCCTCTTTGTTCTAGAAAACCCTTTGCTTCTGACGACTCTGCTCGGCCGAGTCTTATAGCCTGCTCGGCCGAGAACCACGAACAGAACAGATTTTCTTGTCGAATTTTAATTCTAAGATTGCTTTCCCGATTCATTTAGGATTTGGTGTTCATAATGATCATATCATCATGTTCATCAAAACCTTGAATAAACGATTTATTCATGAATCAAAGATCATCAACAAATCAATCCAATTAATTTTTGATAATCTAAAGGAACATAATAATCAAATTATTATTGCAATCGTAGATCCCACATAACGTATTTAAACGGTGCGATTTTATGATTTCAATATATCTCATATACAAACATAAAACTCAGATCACATAAACATCTTGAATCCAAATTCACATAGCATGCCAAAACATATAATCCAATTATATCATTAACATGTTATTATTAATCATGTTGAACGGGGCTCTGATACCACTGTTGGGTTTTGAGCAAACATGCACAGCGGAATAAACCCAAAAAGCCTAGATCCGATCACGATGATTAAATTAAAATGGAGATGAATTTAGAACACTAACCGTGACGGGGCTTTAAAATTCTGAGATCTTCAATCTTTGTTCTTCGCGCTTCTTCGAATCACGAACGTAGGAACGATCGCAAAACTTGGATCACGAACTTTGAAGGAGTTGATGACAACGCCCTCTATGTTTATCCACACGCGAACGAATTTCAAGAACGATTCTTGAACCGGATTGCTAGACCCAATAGAAACTCTTTCTACTTTGAAGGCTATATGGAAAATCAATGTTCTTGTTCTTGAGGAAGAAGAAGAACTTGTTTTTCTCTCTCTCGGAGGCTATCTAATTGATATGGAATCAATACATACTGATTAGGTCGTTGTTAGAGGTTTATATACTTATTAGTCCTAAACCGTTTAGGAGAAATAGGTTAAAACCCGTCACAACACGAAATCAGTTTTTGGGCCCGAACAGGGCCTGCTCGGCCGAGTCCTTTAAGGTGCTCGGCCGAGCACCTTTGCTCCAGAAAATCCGACCTTCTGATTTCCCATGCTCGGCCGAGTCATATGAGGTGCTCGGCCGAGCACCACCAGAATTCCGATTTTAGCCTTTTAAACAATTCGTCCTTTTGTGTGTGACCCCATAGGATTATATTAAGTTGGCAATGAGCCCAAACACATTTGTGCTCATAAATCATGAGCGGACTCTAGCAAGCCATCACGACTACCCAATTAATATAACTTGTATAAGTTCGTGAATCCTTTATAGAACATATTACAATCTCTTTGTTTCACGATGTCTATTGAACGTAAGCCATGGTCAATGGTCAACTTACAATGTTCAATGCTTTCTCGATCCAGAATGTATTGATAGTACAAATCTTATTTGAGCACGGCCATGCATTTCATCAACACCATTCTTCGAGTGGCCAAAGCTTGACATCTCTCTCTTACGAGGAACAAATCCCTTCTTGATTTATTACCTTTCCCTACATGAATCCGATTACGCCAATCACATTCTTTATAGCTACCCGATTAGGGGTAACGTTTGAATATGTCAAACGTAATGTTCATCGAGTGGAAGACTGTGATAATCTCAGGTCTAAAGATTCCAGTAATATAACTATATGAGACTTAATTATGACATTGTGACCATGACATAAATCTCATATGGGTCAGTCCAGTATTTGGTCTCCAACAAATACCCATAAGTTTAATTGTATCCCATACACCATAATCATCATATGATTATCCATTAAACTTATACTAACAATTAATCATAATTATCAGGGACGGGGATTATTATAATAAACATGCAAAGGATATAATAATCAAACATTCAATATCTTTAATATATAAATAACATTAATCGTTTTACAAAACGTGCCTAGAGCATACAACACCAACAGAAAGAACTTAGAATAGTGGCTTAAGCTTGTTATGCATCCCTGGGTATGTGTAAATTGTTAGTAAAAAGTTACTCCTACGCTCGGGACGGAGAATCCTAAGCCTGGGAAAGAATTTGGTGTTTGCTGAAATTAGGACCAGGCGCCCGCCCGGTTAGTGACCAGGCGCCCGCCCTTTTCAACAGAAAGTTATGGTTTCTGAAATTTTTGGATGAGCGCCCGCCCGGTCCATGCTAAGCGCCCGCCCGGTCCCCTGTTCCAGTTAAAGTGTTTTAAACCTAAACTAAATTGAAAGCTTATCCCTCCTAAGGCATATAGCCTTAGTATAAGATGTCCTAGCAAGTGTAATTGTACCTTTTGGGGGCATTAGAGCTTAGTCTTGAACAGTAATACTTATAGAACTCAAGTGAGAACTTAAGTATAAGAGTAGTAACTCTTCTTTATGTCTTGGAAGTGCTATGAACAAGCACTAATGTGTTATACTTGTTGTGAAAACAATGATTGTGCACCTTAGGGGCATTAGAACAAGGTTTTAGACTTGAACATCCTAAGAATAGGATTAAGATCTTGTAAGAGTAAAATGTGTAACTCTTATACTTGCTTGAATGTCCAAAGATTGGAGTTATAACTTGAAGTATAAGACAATAAAATCTTGTACATGTCTTAAACATCCATAGAAGTGGATTGAGAACTTGGATATAAGATAATAAAATCTTGTACTTGACTTGACTTGACACCAATACATATGTATGGTAGTGAACTAGAAAGTGCTATGAGTAAGCACTATCGTGTATGAGACATGTTCTTGATGTGTATGTGCAAACATTGCATACATTTGCTTGATACAAGGTGACTTCTTGATTACTTGAAGCATGTTCCTTGTTGAGCTAGTCCACTACTTTTTGATTAGTTCTTCTCCCGTAGTTCAAGTAAATATCTACTTGTACATTCTTGTGTGAGTCCAGCTGGTTCTTCTTGCTTGTTCGGAAATATATAGGTTCACGCTTGTCGCGAAAGCTGGGGCTTAAGTGACAATCGGGTCCCTATGTATTTGCGCTTGACCCCTTACTACCGGCCATAGTAAGGGCATAGCTTCCTTAGTTGGAGCAATAAGCCTGACTAAAGTGAATGCTAAACTCTTGAACACCTCGTGAGTCTTGATATTGGGAATGACACTGGTTACCGGGTCTTCTGATATATACTGAATAATCAGTTTCTTGTTATTGATCGTGATTGTCAAAGTAATACAAGCTACGACAACAATGGTATTCTTGGGAGGAATAAGGAAGGAAGCAATATCCTTATAACTTGCTTGTTTAGCCTTATGTGCTACTTGATGAGTGGCTTAGCCTCTCATATACTTGTTACTTGATGATACTTGATATATGATTACTTGAGTATCTACTTGAATTGCATGATAACATGTCATGTAGTTGCATCTAATAGCTTACTGAGATTTATCTCACCCCGTTTCTTATTTAATTGTTTTCCTTAGATCAAAGGAAGGATAGTGCGCAGTGAGGCTCGATTTAGCTGGGAGCTTACTATGCAGGTCGTGATTCTTTTGGGGCTTGTGTCCTTTTATACTTGGTGAGGACGATGTTTTATGGGTTGTATAACTCCTTATTTTGGGGTAGACAGTCTTGTTCAGTTCTTGTTGTCACTAGACATCTTGTATAGTACTCTTGATGCCAGCTTATGTGCTAGGCATGTTTCCGCTGTGTATGTATTTAAGTTTGGTTTAAATTTTCTTGTCTAGAACTCGTGTTGTGAGCTAGTATAGCTCCTTACTCTAGAGTATATATATCATGTCAGTTTATTAAACAGATGTCATCCAGTTTCTTGTTAAGTTAATTGTTCCTTGTTAGTCACGCGCATCTGGGTTCGAGGTTCTATTAGGGGATCCCGGGACCTGGGGGCGTGTCAATTTAAGCAGAATTCAACTCACTTGAGAAGCGTGAGTTTTCCGGACCTGTAGTCCATACACCTGAAGGTGTAAAACTAGTAGAGTACAAGTGTGAAAGCAAAATATAAAGCACATTTTGTTGCACAAGAATAAAGCACGTCTTGTTGCACAAGAATAAAGCACGTCTTGTTGCACAAGGTTTTTCGCAAAGACCTGGAATTGATTATGAGGAGACGTATTCTCCTGTGGTGGATGCAATTACATTTCGCTATCTCATTAGTATGGCAATACATGAAAAGCTTGATATGCGTTTAATGGATGTTGTCACTGCATATTTGTATGGCATACTTGACAATGATATTTATATAAGAGAATCCCAGAAGGATTCAAGATGTATGATGCATGCAATTCAAATTCTCGAGAAGTTTGTTAAATTAAATTACAAAGATCTTTGTATGGTTTAAAACGATCTGGACGGATGTGGTATAACCGTCTCAGTGAATACTTGGCAAAAGAAGGATACAAGAATGATCCTATTTGCCCATGTATTTTTCATTAGAAAATCTGTTTCAGGATTTGTTATAACGGCTATTTATGTTAATCTAAATGTTATTGGAAGTCCAGAAGAACTTTTAATTGTAGTTAAGCTGCAAATATGCCTACGAGGATAGAATTCCCAGAAGGAGTATTGTCAGGAAGGCCAGTGATCTCACCTAACGAAATACATACCCCTGCCCAGAAGAGAGGGAGGCCAATTGATTCCAAGGATTCGCATCCCCGTAAACGGGTGAGTGCACAAAAGTCGAATCCCGTTAGCGATAATAAAATTGGAATATCATCCGATCTATCTCATGATATTGTTCCAGATTATGGATTCGTTTGGAAAACGAAGTCGGGGGACGCCTCGACATTGACATCCGTTTCTGAGAATAAAGAAATATCAGTTAGTCATCCATGTATATATGAGATATGTAATCGGGATGAAACAATTATCAACAATGTATTTACTTATACAGTAGCAACTGAGATTATATGTGGTAATGATCTTGAAACTCGCTCCGTAAATGAGTGTAAACAAAGAATTGATTGGCCTAAATGAGAGAAAGCAATCCAATCAAAGTCCGATTCCTTAAAGAAAAGAGGAGTGTTTGGACCAGTACTTCCTACACCTCTTAGGGTTATACCCATGGGATATAAATGGGTATTTACGAGAAAAAGGAATGAGAGAAATGAGATTATGAGATGTAAAGCTCGCCTTGTGATACAAGGTTTATCTCAACGGCTTGGGATTGACTTTGATAAGACATACTCTCACGTTATGGAAGTTATTAAATTCAGATATTTTGTCAGATAATGATCCAGCAGATCAGAAGTCAAGACAATTGCGATGACTGATTCACGAAGTCACTACCTAAAGCCACTTTTGAGAAGCATGTGAAAACAATTAGCTTACGCAGATTGTTAGAGCTTCCACCATTGTAGTTTTCAGGGGGAGTATCCAGACGATACTCAGATTTCATTGTACTCTTTTTCCTTCGCGCGGGGTTATTTTTCCCACCGGGTTTTGTTACCCGCCAAGGTTTTAACGAGGCAATGAGCGTTTATTGAAAAGATTGTGAGTTGTACTATTTTCCTTCGAGATTATTTTTCATAAAGGGTTTTTGCTCGAAAGGTTTTTAATGAGGCAACACGTGCGGCACAATTACAATTCAATAAGAATTTCCAAGGAGGAGTAGGCGACTAAGAGATCGCGAGTAATATTTTGTTCAAGGGGAGCATCATGAAGCTAAGAAATCGTGTCCTCTTTTTCCTTCACTAGAGTTTTTATCCCACATGGTTTTTCTCTGGTAAGGTTTTAATGAGGCATGCTACTTAGCTGCGGACATCCAAGGGGGAGTGTTATAATATATTATTATGTGGATGTCCTTTGAACCAGAAGTGTACAAGAGAAGCTTTGCAAGATTATCTTTCGCGAAGCTTACTAAGGAAACTTTGTAAATATCTTCAGTGAAGCTTACTCGGGAAGCTTGGTAAATATCTTCAGAGAAGCTTACTAAGGAAGCCTTACTAAAGGATAGTGTTTATCCTTATGGAAGCTTATAGAGGAAGCCAATTTCCACCTATAAATAGTAGGCTCTAGTTTTCATTTTAATAGACTTCAGAAGTTCTTAACTTCTACCTTTCTCTCTTGTACACTCTCTCTATAATAGTCTTGAAATAAAATAATATCTATTGAGATTATGCTCTTGCTTCTCCAGTTTTATAACATTCCTCAAATTTTAAAGTAAATGCTCTCTACCCCATACCAATATGTCCATTTTTTTCTAACATGTGTTCAAAATAAAATAAAATTCAACAATATCTTACTACTAAAATGAATTTTCCTCCCTACCTTCCTCCTTAATGAACATGTATTCTCTCCTCTTTTTCCCTAGTCAAAATCACACCACAATCTTTTTCCCTATAAATACACAAAAAATATCACTAGAATAAACACTACAACAAACTTCACCACAACTCAAAGAGAGCATATAATATTTACCCTCAAGAGCCAAAAAGCAAATATCTATTCAAGAAAAAAAAAAAAAAAAACTTTGAAGATCAATGGCTAGACAAACCAATTATTTCTTTCTAGTTCTTTTTTTATGCTTCACCTCACATTTCATGTCATTAGAGGCCCGACGGATCTACTCATCAAAGCATCATGATGGGGTACACCGATTCCGCCATTTGATACATCAAGATCAAGATCAAAACAACGACCAAATAAAGCAACATCATCTGAGCAAGAAGTTAGCTCGTGATCAAGCTTATGATCAAATTCTTTCTCTTAGAGGGATCAAAAACTCTGGTCCTAGTCCCGGAGTTGGACACTCGTACGTAAATGGAGAGCATAATTGATCGTGTATTTCTTCTTGAAGTTATATGTAATATATTAAGTACAGAGATTCTTTTTTTGTTATAACACGCTCCCACAATTGATGAGGAGGGGATTTAGATTAGGCATCATTCTTTTGTTACTTGTGTCCAAAACAATTTTGTAGTGTACATTTAATATTAATATAAAAAGAAATTTACAATACTCCTTCCGTCCCACACCAAGGCACATCTGATCAAACCAACTTGAACTTTGATTAACATTTTATGCTAAACTATTAATTTTTATAATTTTTTTTTTAAAAAGTTACTAAATTAGTAATAGAAACATTATAAATAACTATTTTTAAATTTTATGGAGATAAATTATTTAGTATAAAATGTTAATCGAAGTTCAAGTAAGTTTGACCTAAAAGTAGACGCGGGACAGAGGTAGTATTGATTTTGCTAAGATTACAACTTGTGACGGCTACTGTATTCTAATACAGGTGCAGTCCATAATGAGCAGCTATTCTATTAGGTCGTAATAGTACACTATATGAAATGAATGTTAAATGAGGAGCTATTAGGTCTTAATAGTATTCCCTCCGGTCCAAAATAATTGTCGCTTTTGGACTACAATTTTGGTTCAAAATAACTGTCACTTTTAAGCTAAATGTCTTTCTTACGTTATATTTAATTAATTGTCTTATTATGAGACATTAATGGATGCACACTTAATAGGGGTAAACTTGGCAAGTTAGCCTTTAAATCATGATAATAATTGATTTTTTAAGAAGTGCGCAAATGTCAAAAGAGACAATTATTTTGGATCGGAGGGAGTACAAAATATGAATTTTAAATTAGTCTTATGTACTTAAAAAAAAAAAGAGACTTTGACCAATAAGTCTCTCAGTGAAATGAAAATGACCACTACAGACATTTTCTAAATTTGCCAAAAGGTCTTTGGAATTTTCATTGGACTAGAATGCCCTTATGTCTTTATTGATATCACAATTGTGTGATTTCACGGTTGTGCTATTTTACAATCGTGTGATTTCTAAATTTAAAAAGCGCCAAAAATATAATATCTCAAAATCTAAAAATTGAAAAATAATCCGAAACCATCAGTATAATCATATCGTCAAAACAAATCAAATAAATACACTCAACATATAATTCAAAGTTTAGAAAATAAAAATTTTATTTTTTACTTGTAAAAATTTGAGAAAAGAAAATCATTTTTCATTTCTCAATTGATTTCACAGTTGTGTCATTTTTTCATTTTTAATTTGTACTCCATCCGTTTCAAAATATTTGTCGTTTTAGAAGTAAAAATCTGTTCCAAAATATTTGACCCTTCACTAGTATCAAGACATTCTTATCTTTTTGTCTCAACTAGTATTATTAATAATATTTATTAACATATATAATAACTATTATTATTCACTAATAATATTAATAGTAATAATTAACCTATATAGTAACTATTATGATTAATTAATACTCTCTCCGTCCTAGAGAAAGATTCCTACCTTGTTTGCGCACACTTATTAAAGAAACAATAGAAAATTGGTAAACATTGCAAGTCGGTTGAGGGTATAATTGTCCAAAACTCTATTCATTATTTCTCATCATTTGTCATTTTAGGAAATAGACTATTACTCTGGAACATACAAAAATAGAAAGTAGGACTCTTACTCTCGGACAAAGCGAGTACTATCAATAGTAAATATTAACATATATTGTATAATGATTAACTAATAATATTAATAATAATAGTTAACTTATGTAATAACTATTATGATTAACTAATAATACTATTAATAATAATAGTTAATATATATAGTAACTATTATGATTAACTAATACTATTAATAGTAATTCTTAATTTATTTAACAGTTAATTATAATTATTAAATATAAATTTTAATTATAATGATAGTTAAGTATTAATAGCCAACTATTATTTTTAACAGTATTATCTAATAATATTAGTTACTATATAAAGTAACTATTATAGTAATTATTACTAATAATAGTAATAGTTACTATAACCAGTTTGACACGCCCCAAGTCCCGGGATTCCCTAATAGAACCTCGAACCTGGTGCGCGTAACTAACAAGAAACAAGAAACTAACGGAAAACAGGAACAATACCTGTTAAAAACAAAACTGACATGATATGTATACTCAAGAGTATGGAGCTAAGATAGCTCACACGAGTTCTAGACCAAAAAAATTAAAACCAAAATGGTTACATACAGCGGAAGACATGCCTAGCAAATAAGCTAGCAACAAGAACTGTCTAGGGACAACAAATACTACCCCAATACAAGCCCAGAGTTTATTAACTCATACAAGATCGTCCTTACCAAAATATAAAAGGACTCTAACTTCGAACAAGAATATCCTGCTGAGTAAGTTCCCAGCTAAGTCGAGCCTCACTACGTACTATCCCCTGCTTTCCTGGGGGGGGGAACAATTAAACAAATAAAGGGTGAGATAAATCTCAGTAAGCTATTAACATGCAACTATATGTCATGTTATCATGCAATACAAGTAGATACTCAAGTAATCATATATCAAGTATCATCAAGTAACAAGTATAGGAGAGGCTAAGCCAACTCAACAAGTAATCAAGCTCAAGAAAGGTTCATGTAACAAGTAGTCATGTAGAGTGAGAGGCTAAACCAGCTCACCAAGATGCACATAGGCCTATCACGCATTGTACCTGAATCCTTCCTTATTTCTCCCAAGAATACCATTTGTTGTCGATGCTTTTCTAGCTGAGGACAACCAAGAACAGGAACAAGAGACTGCTGTGCAGTATATAAGAAGACCTGGTAACCAGTGTCATCCACAACAACAAGATCCACGTGGTGAACAGGACAGGAGAACAGTATATAAGAAGACCTGGTATCCAGTGTCATCCACAATAACAAGATCCACGTGGTGTTCAGTACAGTCGCATTCACTTAGGTCAGGCTTATTGCTCTAACCAGTGAAGCTATGCCCTTACTATGGCCAGTAGTAAGGGGTCGGGCGGAAATACATAGGGACCCGATTGTCACTTAAACCCCAGCTCTCGCGACAAGCGTGAACCTATATATTTTCGAACAAGCAAGGAGAACCAGCTGGACTCACACAAGAAGGTACAAGTAGATATTTACTTGAACTACGGAAACAGAACTCAGTCCCTTATTAGTGGACTACTCTTTATGCACCATGTAATCATGTATCATGTGCTCACGAGAATATGCACCATGTAATTATGTATCATGTGCTCACGAGAATATGCACCATGTAATTATGTATCATGTACTCACGAGAATATGCACCATGTAATTATGTATCATGTGCTCACAAGAATATAAGTATCCATACGCAATTATTGCGAATACAAACCAAGATAACACTGGCACATAAGGTGTCCATGTAACACGATCAATCCAAGTAAGAGTCCATTTATAACAGACTTCAGTCAAGTAGTAGGGTATATCACTCTGTCACATGCCAAGTTGCACGTACATATTCATATCACGTTTAACACATTAAAGTGTCTATCACGATACCCTTACTATCAAATAGAGCCCAATACCTTAGACTCTAAACACGTAGTAGAATAGGTCACACTGTACCTAGACACAGTCATACTTCACATATATGTATCGTTAGTAATCGAATACATTTTCTAACACATATTGTGTTCTGTAATCATTCTTATTAATTTAAATCGTAGTATTCACGATTATATGAATTATCTTCATATTACACTAGTCCCTATTTTCTTTAGGAACCATTTCAAGACAAGATATCTTCTTTATATTTTATATACTTCATTGAGTATATACACGATTAAAACTAAATCATTTACACTTTAGTGCTTATTTATAGCACTTCCAATATACACGTATCAAATTCAAGTATGTAGTAGAGTTAATCATTCTCTATCTAGTTCCATAACCCAATTCTTTGGTTATTCATACCATGTACCAATCAATCAAGAAGCCACATTCTATCACGTAAATATATGCAAGATTTGCATATAAACATCAAGACTCTTTCAAGTTTATTACCATACACCTATATTGGTGTCAAGGCACGTGTTGGTAGTGGTGCCCTAGGCACGTTTAATAAACGTTGTAATTGTTATCATTTATTTCATATCAATAAAGAGATGTTTTGATTATTATTATTGTTCATGTTTACTTATAATAATCTCCGTCCCTAGTACTTGTTAAGCACTAGTATAAAGGCTAAATGATCATGGGATGATCATGTTAGATTTATGGGTACTTGTTTGGAACAAGGTACTGGACATGACCCGCTTTATGAGATTTATGTCATGGTCTATGTCATACATATATCTCATATTAGTTATGTCATTTGAATCCTTAGACATGAAGTTATTATAGTCTTCCACTTGATGAACATTATGTTTGACATATTCAAACGCTACTTTTAACAGAGTAGTTATAAAGGGTATGATTGGCATAATCGGATTCACGTAGGGAAGAATAATAAGCTAAATGGATTTGTCCCTCCTCGGAGAGATGTCAAGCTTGGGCCACTCGTAGGAATGATGTTGATGAAATGTTCGGCCGGACTCAAATGGATTGATTGGATCAATAGCATTTGAATTATCAACATATTCGGAATCGAGAAAGTATTGAACAAAACAAGTTGACTGTTTGACCATGACTTGTGTTCAATGACATCGTGGACAAAGGGATTGTGACATATTCTAAGAGGAATGCGAACTTGTATCTAGTTATACTATTTGGGTAGGTATGACGGTTTGCTAGAACCTAATCATATCTTATGGGATCATGTTTGAGCCCATTGCCAACTTAGTATAATCCTAGAGGGTCACACACAATAGAACGAATCTTTAAAAGGACTACATTGGAATTTTGGAAATTCTGGACATCCTGGGAAGTGGGCGACCGCACAGTATGGACTGGGCGGCCGTACAATTATCTTAGTTTTGTACCAGTTTTGCTTCAGATAGTTGTACGGCCGCACAGAGGGTTTTGGGCGGCCGCACAGTACTGTCGGGTGGCATATTCCTAATTTGATTAGGAAACGAATTTTGGACGGATTTTGACACAAGTTTCCTATTTGGAATAGGTCATGCTTGTGTATAAAAGACCAAATTCGGCCAGCACTCAAGGCTAATGATTTTGTGAGTCTCAAAGAGTTTGAGAGAGGGTTTATTTTGTTCCAAGACATTCTTGGTTGAAGAACAAAATAAAACACAAAATAAATTCCATATAGTTCTTTTGATTGTGAAAAAGTGTTTCACAATTTGGTCTAGCAACCAAGATCAAAGAAGCTCCTTTGATATTCGTTCGAAGTGTGGATACCGCTAGAGGGTGAAAATCATCATCTTCAAAGTTCGTGTTCAAAGCTTTGTGATCGTGATCAAGTCTTCAAACCTCCACCAAAGACCAAGAGAATTTGATAGCCATCAAGGGTTAGTTTTATCCTTTATTCTTATGTTGTATTTGATTTAATCGTATGAACGGATCCATGGCTTTGGGTTTCAAAATTTTAAATGCTAAATTCCGCTGCGCATGTTTGATCGAAACCCAACAGTGGTATCAGAGCCCCGTTCATGTTGATTAATTCAATACTTGGATCATGTTATATGTATATAAATTGTTTATGTGCCTTGCATGATTTGAATATTGGAATATATGTTGTTTATGTGTTATGTGATTTTATGTGGTTTATTGTTTTGCAACTTTAATCGCACGATTCAATCGCAATAAATAAATTATGGTGGATTCAGAATTGTTGATTATTAATTTTTGATTGGATCAAAGTTTTAATAATCGGGGAAAAACAATTTTGAGACAAAATTTTCGAACTTAAAATTCTGCACATTCTGATTGAACTGGGCGACTGCACGGAAGATACTGGGCGGCCGCACGGTTTTTGGGCGACCGCACAGGTTATTTGGGCGGCCGCACGCCAAGATCAGAATGTCTGATTTTGCTCAAAAATCAGAATTTGGAATTTTCGAAAGGTTCAACAAAACCAGTAACAGAACCAGTCCAGACTTGCTGATCTGGAATGGGTTTTGGGTAGTTGGTTTATGTGAGGATCTTGGGGTTTGATTTTCCTATTTGTTTTAGTCTTGTGATTCTAAGATTGGTTCAAGTTTTGGATGGCTAATCTGCGTTCATCGAGATTGTGTTTCCCAAAATTGATCGCAATCAAAGTTTCAAAGATAAAACGAAGTTAGAATTATGAAGAGTTCATAATTGCTAAAATTGAGAAACAAAGTTCTTGATTCAATGATTGGAGATCCATGTGGAATTGTGAATGCAATTGGCCTACGTTCATCGAGACCATCTATTGCTTAGTTTCGGCCACATGGACTACTTTCTTGGTTTCTTGAATTAGTGCGGGATTGTGGTTGCCTAAAGGCTTAGTTCGACCGCACTTCTTGTTGTCTTGATTTGGAGATAATAACCAAAGTTGAAATAGTCTCATCCTCATAATTATAGAGAAACTAATGACACATAAATATCATGCTTAAATTAATGGAGATTAATTTAGTGGCTAAACTTGATGTGTAACATGTTTATATTATGTGCTCATAAATATGTTATATGCTACATGTGATGAACCTTCAAAGAAAGTTTTAAGTCTTTTATTTCCATACCATGATTAAAACACTTGTTAGTACATGAGTGATTTTAATGTAGATTCGCCCTAGCGAGGTGCATTAAATTTATTTATGTATGAGCAAGATAGATAATGTGGGCACGCCCTAGCGGGACACATTAACTATGCGTTTAAAATGGTTAGACTTAATGTGGGCACGCCCTAGCGGGACACATTAACTATGCGTTTAAAATGTTTAACATGCTTTTTGAAATTGGATTTCTTAAAAAATCTCATAAAAGGAACTAAGAGTCATATGAGATATGATTGACAAGAGTTGTCTACCTAATTAATTTGATTTTGTGTAATCCGCCTTAGCGGACTTGAAATTAAATTAAAGACGGATCTTAACTCATTTAAATTATATTATACATTGGATGTATATGAAGGTTGTATAATTTAGTGAGTGTATTTTGTTTGAAAAATACATTATTTATCTCTTTAATGAAGATCGGTACTTATTAAATTTTGAAAATTTTGCATATTTGTAGATAATGACTAATAACACTCAATCAATGTCGTTGCGATCGATCCTTGAGAAGGATAAGCTCGAAGAGAATGGTACTAACTTTATGGATTGGATCCGTAGCATAAGAATCGTTCTTAGGCAAGAAGATAAGTTGTACATTCTCGATGGGCCTCTCCCTGCTGAACCACCGCCTACTGCCCCTAGGGTAGAAAGAGACAATTACAAGAAACATCGTAATGATTCTAGAGATGTAAGTTGTCTCATGCTTGCTGCTATGTGTTCAAAACTCCAACAAAGTTTGGAACATTTGGAAGCCTATGAGATAGGCGTGGAGTTGAGAACCATGTTTCAAGAGCAAGCTAGGCAAGAGAGGTACAAGGCCATTGTTGCATTCACTACTAGTAAAATGAATGAAGGGCAACAAGTGAGTCCTCACTTTCTTAAAATGAAAGGTTATGTAGAGCACCTTGAGAAACTTGGCTATCCAATCCCATTGGAGCTAGCCACGGATCTCATTCTTAATTCATTGCCTAAAAGTTATAATCAGTTTGTGATGAATTATAACATGCATGGAATGGATAAGAATCTCTCTGAGTTGCATGGGATGCTCAAGACTGCAGAGATGAAAATTGTGGAGAAAGGTTCTCCCGTGCTCTTGGTTCATGATGGGAAGAAGGCTGGTGCCAAAGGAAAGGGTAAGGCAAAAGTTGTCAAACCCAAAATAAGCAAGGCAAAGGTTGCCAAGGCTTCTGAGGCAAAACCTGATTCACAAAAGGATGCAATCTGTTTCCATTGTCAAGAAATTGGTCATTGGAAACGTAATTGCAAGGCTTTCTTGGAAGAGCAAAAGAAGAAGAAGAGCAGCAAGGCTGCGTCGACTTCAGGTATCTATATGATAGATATTCTCCTTTCTACCACTGATTCTTGGGTATTGGATACCGGATGTGGTTCTCACATTTGTCTAAATGTGCAGGGACTAAAGAATAGGAGACTGCTTAAAGAAGGTGAAGTAGATCTACGCGTGGGGAATGGAGCAAGAGTTGCTGCATTAGCCGTAGGGACTTATGAAGTCACTTTACCTTCCGGATTAATTCTTGTTTTGAACAATTGTTATTATGTTCCGGATTTAAGCAGAAATATTATTTCAATTTCTTGTTTGGATAATGAAGGTTTTAAGTTTCTTATTGAGAATAAGAAATTTTCTATTTATTTAAATGATGTGCTTTATGGTATTGCTAATTCATTTAATGGCCTTTATATCTTGGATGTCAAGAGTGAAAATAATGTCTATCATGTAAATAAGAAATCTAAACCTAATGATGTAAATCATACTTATTTGTGGCATTGCCGTCTTGGTCATATTAATGAGAAGCGTATCTCAAAACTCCATGGGGACGGACTTTTAGGTTCATGTGACCTCGAGTCATATGATACTTGTGAGTCGTGTCTTCTTGGAAAAATGACTAAGACACCTTTTACCAAGCTAGGTGAAAGGGCAAGCGACTTATTGGGGTTGATACATTCCGATGTATGCGGACCATTAAGTAGCAATGCTAGGGGAGGATTTCAATACTTCATAACCTTCACTGATGATTATAGTAGATTTGGGTATGTTTACCTAATGAAACATAAAAGTGAAGCATTTGAGATATTTAGAATATTTCAAAATGAAGTAGAAAAACAACTTGGCAAAAGTATAAAGGCACTTCGATCAGATCGAGGTGGTGAATACTTGAGCCATGAATTTGATGATCATCTAAAGAATTGTGGAATAGTTTCACAATTGACTCCGCCCGGAACACCACAATGGAATGGTGTGTCTGAGAGGAGAAATCGGACTTTGTTAGACATGGTTCGATCAATGATGAGTCAAGTTGATCTTCCAATATCCTTTTGGGGTTACGCCCTAGAAACCGCTGCTTTCACACTAAATCAAGTTCCAACTAAATCGGTTCCAATGACTCCATATGAGATGTGGAGTGGAAAGAAACCTAGTTTATCTTTCATTAGGATTTGGGGTTGCGAAGTTTATGTCAAGAGACTTATCTCTGACAAACTAGCACACAAATCCGATAAATGTATTTTCGTGGGATATCCTAAGGAAACTAAAGGATATTACTTTTACAACCGAAAGGACAACAAAGTGTTTGTTGCCCGAACTGGTGTCTTTCTAGAGGAACAGTTTCTCTCCAAAGAAATCAGTGGGAGTAAAATAAACCTTGAAGAAATTCGAGACCCAGAAAATAACATTGAACCAATAGTGGAACAAGAACAAGAACCACAAGGAGTTGTGGAACCTGTTCAAAGTACACAAGCAACTCGCAGATCTAATAGGTTACGATCCGAGCCCGAGAGATATGGATTTCTCGTAACGGATAGTAATGAGGTAGAAATCATTGAGAATGATGAACCGTCAACCTACCAAGAGGCGATGTCTTCTCCTGATTCAGACAAGTGGCTTGGAGCCATGGAATCCGAATTGCAATCCATGCAAGACAATCAAGTTTGGAATTTGATTGATGCACCCGAAGGTGTAAAAACCATAGGATGCAAATGGGTCTTCAAGAAGAAGACTGACATGGATGGGAAGGTGCATACTTACAAAGCTAGGCTTGTAGCGAAGGGTTATAGGCAAGTTCATGGTATTGACTATGATGAGACCTTTTCACCCGTAGCAATGATCAAGTCTATAAGAATTTTGCTTGCCATTACCGCATATCATGACTATGAAATATGGCAGATGGACGTCAAAACCGCTTTCCTGAATGGAAAACTCCAAGAGGATGTGTATATGACACAATCAGAAGGTTTTGAACAAGATTCTAAGGTATGCAAATTGCAAAGATCCATCTATGGATTGAAGCAAGCTTCAAGGAGTTGGAATCTCCGTTTTGATGAATCGGTCAAAGAGTTTGGTTTCATCAAAAACGAAGATGAGCCTTGTGTATACAAGAAGATTAGTGGGAGCATAGTGCTATTCCTTATTTTATACGTGGATGGCATATTGCTCATTGGAAACGACATTCCTACACTTCAGTCTGTGAAGACTTGGTTAGGAAAGTGCTTCGCGATGAAAGATATGGGTGAAGCCGCATATATTCTTGTCATTAAGATCTATAGAGATAGATCAAGGAGGCTACTTGGTTTAAGCCAAAGTACATACATTGACAAGGTCATTAGAAGATTCCGTATGGAAAATTCTAAGAGAGGAACTTTGCCCGTGTTACATGGAATTTCTCTAAGCAAGACTCAATGTCCTAAGACAAAAGATGAGCGTGAGAAAATGAATGATGTTCTATATGCTTCGGCAATTGGGTCCATCATGTATGCCATGATTTGTACTAGGCCGGATGTGTCTTATGCTTTGAGCATGACAAGTAGATACCAATCCGACCCTGGCGAAAATCACTGGATAGCTGTAAAAGCGATTCTTAAGTACTTGAGAAGAACTAAAGACTCGTTTTTGGTCTATGGAGGAATGGAAGATGATCTCGTTGTAAATTCTTACACGGATGCAAGCTTCCAAACCGACAAAGATGATAGCCGATCGCAATCGGGTTTTGTGTTTATGTTAAATGGTGGAGCTGTAAGCTGGAAGAGTTCCAAGCAAAGTACAACCGCTGATTCTACAACAGAAGCTGAGTATATTGCTGCATCGGATGCTGCAAAGGAAGCTGTTTGGATTAAGAAGTTCATAACTGAACTTGAAGTGGTTCCTAGTATTGCTAATCCAATAGACCTTTATTGCGACAATAATGGTGCTATTGCTCAAGCAAAGGAACCAAGAGCACATCAGAAATCCAAACACATACTTAGGCGTTTTCATATCATTCGAGAGATCGTTGATAGGGGAGACGTAAATATATGCAGAGTACCTACTGATGACAATGTTGCGGACCCGCTAACAAAGGGACTTCCACAAGCTAAACATGATGGTCATGTTAGGTCCATGGGTATTAGATACATGGGAGATTGGGCCTAGGGCAAGTGGGAGATTGTTGGTAGTGGTGCCCTAGGCACGTTTAATAAACGTTGTAATTGTTATCATTTATTTCATATCAATAAAGAGATGTTTTGATTATTATTATTGTTCATGTTTACTTATAATAATCTCCGTCCCTAGTACTTGTTAAGCACTAGTATAAAGGCTAAATGATCATGGGATGATTTATGGGTACTTGTTTGGAACAAGGTACTGGACATGACCCGCTTTATGATATTTATGTCATGGTCTATGTCATACATATATCTCATATTAGTTATGTCATTTGAATCCTTAGACATGAAGTTATTATAGTCTTCCACTTGATGAACATTATGTTTGACATATTCAAACGCTACTTTTAACAGAGTAGTTATAAAGGGTATGATTGGCATAATCGGATTCACGTAGGGAATAATAATAAGCTAAATGGATTTGTCCCTCCTGGGAGAGATGTCAAGCTTGGGCCACTCGTAGGAATGATGTTGATGAAATGTTCGGCCGGACTCAAATGGATTGATTGGATCAATAGCATTTGAATTATCAACATATTCGGAATCGAGAAAGTATTGAACAAAACAAGTTGACTGTTTGACCATGACTTGTGTTCAATGACATCGTGGACAAAGGGATTGTGACATATTCTAAGAGGAATGCGAACTTGTATCTAGTTATACTATTTGGGTAGGTATGACGGTTTGCTAGAACCTAATCATATCTTATGGGATCATGTTTGAGCCCATTGCCAACTTAGTACAATCCTAGAGGGTCACACACAATAGAACGAATCTTTAAAAGGACTACATTGAAATTTTAGAAATTCTGGACATCCTGGGAAGTGGGCGACCGCACAGTATGGACTGGGCGGCCGCACAATTATCTTAGTTTTGTACCAGTTTTGCTTCAGATAGTTGTGCGGCCGCACAGAGGGTTTTGGGCGGCCGCACAGTACTGTCGGGTGGCATATTCCTAATTTGATTAGGAAACGAATTTTGGACGGATTTTGACACAAGTTTCCTATTTGGAATAGGTCATGCTTGTGTATAAAAGACCAAATTCGGCCAGCACTCAAGGCTAATGATTTTGTGAGTCTCAAAGAGTTTGAGAGAGGGTTTATTTTGTTCCAAGACATTCTTGGTTGAAGAACAAAATAAAACACAAAATAAATTCCATATAGTTCTTTTGATTGTGAAAAAGTGTTTCACAATTTGGTCTAGCAACCAAGATCAAAGAAGCTCCTTTGATATTCGTTCGAAGTGTGGATACCGCTAGAGGGTGAAAATCATCATCTTCAAAGTTCGTGTTCAAAGCTTTGTGATCGTGATCAAGTCTTCAAACCTCCACCAAAGACCAAGAGAATTTGATAGCCATCAAGGGTTAGTTTTATCCTTTATTCTTATGTTGTATTTGATTTAATCGTATGAACGGATCCATGGCTTTGGGTTTCAAAATTTTAAATGCTAAATTCCGCTGCGCATGTTTGATCGAAACCCAACAGCACGTACAAGATTTTATAATCTTATATTCAAGTCTTAATCCAATTATTTGGATGTTCAAGTCATGTACGAGATTTTATTGTCTTATACTTCAAATTACTGTCTCATCTTAAGACATTCAAGACATTCAGGACATTCAGGACATTCAATACATATACAAAATCTTATCATCTTATATCCAAGTTCTCAATCCATTTCTTTGGATGGTTAAACATGTACAAGAGTTAAACATCTTATACTTCGAGTTCAAGCTAAGTAGATGAATTATACATCTTTCACATATTATTTTCCAATCATTTTCTTAGGACATTCAAGCTCTAGACATTAGTTGGTGTCCCTAAGGTACACAAACATTGACTTCAAGACACATAAAAGAGTTACTACTCTTATACTCAAGTTATCATTTAATTATGATTCAAGTTCACATTTCATTTGTTCACAAAGGAACTATTTTCCAGTACTAGAGTGTTCTACAACACTCATCTAGGCCATCTAGGGTAGTACCCTAAACCAAGAATAATTCGAGTTCAAATTAAGTAAATGAGCTAGACAACTCATACTTACGAGTTCTTAATCCCCTACATAGGATATTCAATCTCAAGTCATTGTTTTAATGCCCCTAAGGTATCACAATACTTACTAGGACATCTTATCCTAAGGCTATATGCCTTAACAAGGGTTATTTCCAACTTATACAATCATTAAACAAGTTTTACAATTTTTCAGGACATATGGGCGGCCGCACAAAATGGTGTGGGCGGTCGCCCAAAATCAGGCTTTCCAAGAACAAAATACTTCAGATAGATGGGCGGTCGCCCAGCCCAAAATGGGCGGTCGCCCAAGGCCCAAAAATGCCAAAATCCGAATTCTTTCTTTCCCAGGTTAAATAATTTCCCGTCCCAAGCGTAGGAGTAACTTTTATTAACTCTTAGGCAATACCCAAAACATTATTTCAGGCTCAATTCATTTCTTTTACCGTCCCATAAATAATAGGACAATTTCCTTTTATTCCATTTCAATATTTCACCGTCCCCAAAAGTATAAGTACAATTTTATATTATACTACTATATCCATTTAGAGATACTTCCATTCATTTCCCCGTACCACAAATAATGGTACAATTTTTCTAATAATATTTAAATCAAGTTACTATTTTACCGTCTCACGAATAGGAGTGTAATTTCCTACTACTCTTTTAGCAAACCAACAACCCAACCCAGGAGGTTAACTAATTTGAACTAATTTTCCAAGTTTCTCTTGTACGCAGCATATTTATACTCCCTTCGTCCCAAAATTACAAGTATCACTAAAATTGCTCAAAACACAATTTTAACAAGAACACGTAGCGGGAATAACATATATGCATGTTATTACAAGTAAGGGGGAGCTAATAACTTACCTAGTCAAAAATCAAGTTGACCCAAATTAATTTATGATCGGCAGGAAACGCTCTATTCAACGCCACGAATATTTATCCGGGACCAGAATCACGAACAGAGGAATAATTAAGCTCGAGGAGTCGAGAATAGGAAGAATCCTAAACCTTCTTTATGAAACAGAGGAAGCGTAAACTTAGTTGGAGAGGAAAATGACTCAGAGAGAGGGATCAACCAAGTTTTATCCTAAACAAGTTTCAAAAATTGCAACTAGGCTCCTCAAGTTCTAACTTTGACAAAAAGGCCCCTAAACTTTCAACTTTGACATTTAACCACCTTAATTTTCTAAAGTAGTTAAATAATTAACTCAAATAAAATAGCATATAAATATGCTAGTCAAGAATTTAACAAGCACGTTAAATATTTAACAAGAATAAAGATGGGCGTTACACAGTTAACTATTATAATAACTATTACTAATAATAGTAATAGTTAACTATATTGCTTAACTATTATAGCTAACTATTACTAATAATAGTAATAGTTACTATAAATAGTTAACTATTATAGTAACCAACTATTATTTTTAACAGTATTAGCTAATAATATTAGTTACTATATAAAATAACTATTATAATAATTATTACTAATAATAGTAATAGTTAACTATAGTACTTAGCTAACTATTACTAATAATAGTAATAGTTAACTATAGTAGTTAAGTGATATAGTTAACTACTATAGTTAACTATTACTAATAATAGTAATAGTTATTTTATAATAACTATTACTATTATTAGTAATAGTTAACTATAATAGTTACCTTATATAGTAACTAATATTATTAGCTAATAGGAAAAAAAATGAAAAGTCACTTATTTATGAGGATAGTATTGATGTGGCATTACCAAATTCAAGTTTTTCTGTGACTTATCCAAATGACAACCCCTTAGCCCTCCTCACCAACTTTAAATATATATATATAGAGATTTTAATCTCATTAATGAGTGTAAAGTATCTCTTATACAACTTTTTAACATGCATTCAATATCTTTTTTAATACTATGAAGTAAGGCCTTATGTCATTTATAGGTGCTTACATGTGCTATTGCTTATACCAACTTCCTTAATTCCTTTTGGACTGACAATTGGCAATCATCATGGATTTGGTCATTTGGTCAACAATCCTAAAAGTTGACTTTTTCAAGCAGTATGCAGAAAACTATCCATCTACTTCCTCCCGGTCATAAATATTCCCTCCGATCACAGATATAAAGTAAAAGTAACTAAAATCACATTTATTAGAAAAGTAGTTAAATTTAGTTAATTATCATGATTTTATAATAAAAATATATTAAAATTACTAATACATCCTCATATTAAATGTGTAATAATTGTACACTTGTATTTGAAAATGAGTAATTAATTAGGGGTATTTTTGGTAAAAGAGTATTAAATACAGTTACATTTAATGTGTTTTGTATTGAAACCCAATTTTTTTGCTTATATTTAGGTCAAAAAAAAAAATCCAATTTTTTTGCTTATATTTATGTCCGGAGGGAGTACATCGATGTATTTGCCTTTAAATCTGGTCTTAAAGTTGACACACACCATGTGTACAATTCAAATGCATCTCAAAATGAATTTTCCTCCCAACCTTCCTCCTCTTTGAACCGGCACACCACCTATTTTATTTTGCCCAAGTCAAACCATGTTATTCCCCACCTATAAATACACAAACAACACCAATACTCTTACACAACAATTTCACAAACAAACTAAAATATACAAACTTCAAGCCAAAGCAAATATAATTTACACCAACCTACATCCATGGCA
Source organism: Campanula takesimana (assembly GCA_026119855.1). Classification (NCBI taxonomy): domain Eukaryota; kingdom Viridiplantae; phylum Streptophyta; class Magnoliopsida; order Asterales; family Campanulaceae; genus Campanula; species Campanula takesimana. Next base: position 110,149 of record JAOWBW010001978.1, on the reverse strand, counting down.
AGACAATTCAATTATTTCCTCTCCTTCCTAGTCATTTTCTTGAGCTTCACCTCACTTTTCATGTCGACCGAGGCACGAAAATCCCATCCTTGGAGACATCACACTGGGGTGCATCAGTTCAATCACCAGCATCACTATCAGTATCAGCATCAGCATCATCACCGGTACCAACACCAGCACCACGTTGAGACTAAGCAACACGCGGGCAAAGGAAAGAAAGTGGTTAATCAAGTTTATGAGCAAGTCCTTGTTCTCCGTGGTATCAAAAACTCCGGTCCAAGCCCGGGCGTAGGACATTCATATGCCAATGGGAAACAAAATTGAAATTATCATTTTGTTATGTTATTATAGGTACAAATTGTTCATTAGAGCTCCCACAATTGATGAGGAGAGTGATTCTTTTGTTACTTGTTCAATATATATAAATCCTAGAAAACATTTATGTAATTTATTTTGAAGTAATGTTATTAATATAACAATTACAGTAGTTTTTGAAGAGAAAATTTTCAAACATTGTGGGAGTAAAAATTGCGTTCCAAGATGTAAAGAAAGGGCAGCTTCAAAAAGTCAAAGTTCAAACATTGAACTATTCTTTTAATTGACTCCGCCTTCAGATGTTGAAAATGGGCGTCTTGGTTGTTGGGGGCTCACTTGGAACTATCTGTCTATGCAAGAAGTGGTTGGTAAGTGAGGCTTTGGTTTAAAAAACGCTAGGCGGTCGTTAGGCGCCGCAGGGGCGCATAGCGCCTAGGCGGGGCCGAGAATTTAGAAATAACTATAATATCCTAGACGGGACCTAGGCGTTTCATGAACGCCTAGCGCCTAAGCGGCCTAGACGGGGTCTTTTAGAACACTGGGTGAGGCCAGACCCAAAATGAATATAAAAAATACTTCCACCGTCCCAAAATAATTTTCATATTTTTTTCACTGTTATTGTAAAGAAATTTTGAACAATAATTTTAGGTTGATATAATTGTCGTTATATTTTTTAACTCATTTAAGTTAAGAACTTAACGAATATGAAAAGACTGGGTTCAAATGAAAGTTTGCATTTACATTTGAAAACTGCAACATGCAGAAAGATATTTGGAAGGCCTGATATCCAGAAAGCATTCTTCAAAACGGCAAAAACAAGGGAAGAAAAGCAAAATCTGAAGCAGAAGCTAATTCATTAACAAGTTGAAGTATCTAAACAACTTTGAGCTATCATCATACACATCAATTCTTTGATCTTTACACTAATCTATCTCCGTCCCCTCGAAAAAAAAAAAGAGAATCATACATCATATATCATCCCCACCTCTAATGTCGACGCATGAGGAAAGCTCACTGCATTCGCGGGTCCCCTAGAAATCCTCCTCAAGAAATCGTACCCAAAATTGATCACAAATCTTTTCAATAATCCCGATCCATTCTTTGCCTTCACGTAACAACGCCCTCTGATAAATGTCAGCCCCTCCTCTCGTGCTTCATTCAGTTCCTCGAGCTCTTCTTGTACACCCGCATCCATTTGTTGACTTTCCAAGCTTGTTGATGAAGCGGACCCCACAACTGTCATTTCCCTATAATCGTCAGAATTGTCAGTCGTTACGCCAGAACCTTCTTCTTCTTCTTCTTCTTCTCTCTCAGTCCTTATGAACTCAGCTATGCAACTAATGAGATCCTTCTCAAACTGAATATCATCCACATTCATGTCACAGTACCCGTATCTTGCTATGCACCGATATAGCCTGTGTTGTTTCGGGCCGATCCGGCCCACTAGAAACCTCTCCTCGGGTCTGACATGTGGCACGGGGACGGACTTTACGCACAAAAAGATGAGAAAATGATGAAATGCAGGGAGGTTTGTGATAAAATGAGAGAAAACGGATGGAAGTCCTGTGACAATGTCTGTAAGTACTAGACCGATGCCCGGGACCCGCTTTATCTCGAGAGAGGGGCTGACGATCCAGCTGATGGGGACCTTGTTTTGAAGCTCAAACTCGTACTTCTTTCTTGTACCGTAATGCCAGATGTACATGATGATCAAGAATATGAACGCAAGGGCTATTGGGACCCACGCTCCGTCCAAGAATTTTATCAGTGAAGCTGAGAAGTATAGAGCTTCGACTGAACCAAAGAAGAATATAAAGCAAATGGCCAGGAAGACATTCTGACGCCAGCATATGATAATCACGAGAGACATTAGCCACGTAGTCACCAACATAACCGTTATAACGGCCAAACCTGAAACCATTTAGTAATTTTGTTAAGTTGGGTTTCCAGTTAGTAAATTCGTTAAGTTAGACACTCATTTAGGACAGAGAAAGAGGTATATTTGGCAATGCAGTTTACCTGCTGCGTTGCTCATGTGTTTTGTGTCCCTAAAACCGACAGTAACAGCCAAACAGAGGAGCATTAAGGTCCAATTAATCTCAGGGATGTAAATCTGGCCATGCATTTTAGAAGACGTGTGAATTATTTTAACCCTCGGGAAGCAATTCAAAGCGGAGCATTGTTTGATGATGGAGAAAGTTCCAGTGATGATAGATTGGCTTCCCACCACTGCAGCAAGTATTGCTATTCCCAGAACAGGCCATCGTAATTTCTCTGCACCATCCAAGGAAATTAGCAGAATTCAAAAGAAAAAAAAAGTTTTTTTTTTTAACAAAAATTTAATGAAAATAGGAGCAAAATGAAAAGAGGTAGCCACCTGGAACTGATGCATAAAATCCAGTTTGGTAGTTATTTTCGTATATATGATGCTTGGAGAGATAAGCAGCTTGTCACATATATGCAAGAATCAAGGCAGGGTAAACCACGAAAGTGAAAGCAATCTGCATCAAACTTATCCTCTATTAGCATATACTCCCTCCGTCCCAAAATTATCTTCCCATTTGCCATTTCTCATTGTCCCAAAAAGTTTTTCCCATTTCTACAATTTGGGCTTAAAAGTGCATAAACAAAATATGGCTAATGAAGAAGTGTTCATATTCCTAAAAGGTTTAAATAGTCAAATGGGTAGACCATTTTGGGACGGAGGGAGTACTAGAAACTGGTTCAGATGCTTTTATTTTAGAAAGAAAAATAAAAATGTACATTTTCATTTCAGTATATATTGTGTACCTGTATAGACCGCTTTGAAAAGTGTCCGAGATCAGCATACATAGCCTCCGAGCCTGGAATATCATTAGCAAAACATTCATATTCATTAAGCACGAGAACACGAAATTGAACACACACACACACACACACAATGTTTTACCAAATAGTGTACCTGTCATGCACAACAAAATACCGCCCAAGGACATCCAACCTCGTCTCTGTGTCTTTTTCAAGAACTTGTACATGTAGTAAGGAGAGATTGCTTTGTAAACATGAGGATTCCAGTATAAGATGTTGTACAATCCGATGGAGCTGATGCATATGAGCCATGTTATTATGATTGGTGCGAAAAGGAATCCTATCCGGTGGGTCCCATAGCGTTGAAGGCAAAACAATATCACCAGTATCACACAAGCGACCGGGACTTCAACATCTGCACATTAAATAAGTAAATCAAAACCAAACCAAACCCGTAATCTCTTTCAAAAATGCTTACAGAATTGCTCCCTTTTACTTGGCAAATGATAACCTTTTCCTAATTCCAATCACTGGGATCAAAAATTGTTTGTCAACACCAAGTCATTTCCTACAACTTGCTCAAAGCCAGGAGCAGCTTGAGAAATCAATTGGCACCGTTTTTTGGATAAGCATTTTACTACTAACTTTTAACATGCTTGACTTTACATAGATACATAATCTGCCCCTACTTTTTAATCCTTTTGTCATAACCTCAACTTGGAAATCTGGTTATATGTTTATTAGTAGGATGACGCAACTTGGTCTTCCACATTGCGGAAAGTTGGAAACCAAACTTAATTTGCGTACTGTAATGGTGATATGACCTTGAAAAAGTGGAAATTTGTCTAAGTAATAAGGGTACGAACACATAAAAATGCACATCTACAGAACAATCATTCAATATAAACAAAGTGAAGCATCTGAATATTTAATATCAAGATCAAGAATTCATCTCCTAAGGATTCTATCTGCAATATATAACCTCGTATATAGAATCAAATCACTACCTCTATAAGTCATCTGTATATGCTTCACAAAACAGCAATGATACCAACAATTTGAACTTCGCAGAAATCAAATTTGACAGCCCACATGGCAAATTTCAAATCCATCACGGAACAATTTCCTAACCACATATGGTCTTCTTGAAAGTTAGATAATCTAGTCACTAAGTAGAGACTTGTCAAACGTAGGAACGTAATTCTAATAAGTTCCCTAACAACTGAGATTTCGAATAAGGGAAAGGGACTCACATTGGTGGTGCTCTTTTGACACAGAAAACTCAAGTCCAGAAACAGCAGAGAAAACTGCATATTAGCAAAATCAAATGGTTATCTATCAAGAACTCCAAGATTTCCCCAATCTCTAACCAAGAAAATTTAAAAAGCAAATAAATAAACAAATATCGGTTATACCCGAAATCGCAGGAGTAAGAACTCCATCCCCAATGACCATACAAGCACCAATCAAAGCCAAAACAAGCAAAATCTTCTGCAAGACTTTGCGCTTCTCCAAGATCGATTTCAAGTTCACCCCACAGAAAAAATCTCGTCGATTGGAAAGAACAACTTCATCTCTGTTGTACTCAAGTAAGTCCTCATCAGCAAGCTGGGCATTAGGCAAAGTGCTCAAACGGGCGTGCCGGCATAGCAACGAATACAAAGCAAAAGTGCCCCCTTCACCATTATCATCAGCTCTAAGCACAATGAACACATATTTGAGAAGTGGAATTAGGGTTAATGTCCAAAATACAAACGAGAAAACCCCGAAAATCTCCTCATTTGTCGCTGAATGTTGAATGTCTTCTGCAAAAGTACTTCCGTAGACATACAAAGGGGACGTGCATAATTCCCCATAGACAACACCCAAGCTTTGATAAGCCAAAATCAAGATTGTCCTCCATGATTCCCTCTGCAATTAAAGAACACCACACTGTAAATTATTATCATAAATTATCAAAAACAAGAACCAATTAATTACCAAGTTGGGATTTGAAAAAATAGGTGCAGTAATCGAATGTCTCACCCTGATTGGATTATTACCGTTCCTGCTTTCAGTATCCATTTCTGAATCAAATTGAAGAAAAAAAAATGTGACCCAGATGAGTAAACAACATACCCAGTTCAAAACACACCCAAGAAAAGCCAAGAAACCAAGAAAAATGAATATTACCGCGAAATGTAGAGAAAACTCAACCCTTTAAAAACACCTACGAGAAAGTAGCAGTATGTGTGAGTGTGTGTGAGATGTTTACGAATTGTGTGTGTGAGAGAGATGTTTACGAATTGTGTGTGTGTGACTTGGTGAGGAAGAAGGAAATGGAGAAGATGTACAGAGAAATGTGTTTATATGGTGTGATTTGTGAATGTACAGACAGCTTCCCACTAACAGAATTTGTTGGGGGTGACCAAGTAGACTAGTAGTCGTGTTCTTTGAAGGCATAACCATGAATTTCTACTTTTTTATTTAATAAATTTTAAGTTATAATTAATTTTATTATTCTAATAAAACAGAAAATATTATAGTTTTATAAAGTTGTACCAATAATAATTTTGTACATTAATTAAAATAATTAAAGTGAATTATTGCTTAAATCTTATTCATATTAAAAAGAGTTGGTCTCCCGTGAGAACAAGGGGATCCGTCTCATCTATGAGACGGGTCAACCCATGACCCATGGGGCATAACCGCCACGTGGCAGCCTCTCAAAGGCAATTTTTTTTTGAATTTTTATATTATTTTTCGGCTTTTCCGTCGTTTGCCAAAAGTATTAGTTACCATAACTTAATGTAATGACTGTACACATATAAAGTAACATTGTTCATAAGTAAACGTAACACCTGTTTTACAAAAACAAAAGCTCGTTTCACCCATTTTTTTCAAATGTAATAATAACTATAATTACATGTAACTCAAACAATATCTAAATGTAATTATCATTTATACTAAAATGTAATAGTGTTTTTGCAAAAATGTAAAATATTGTGTATTTTGATTTAATTTTTTGAAAGAAATTAACATTTGAAAAGTAACAACTCATATATATGAATGTAATTGTTTGTACAAGTAAATGTAACACTTTAATAAAATAAATTATAACATATTTCTATAGATAATGTAATGCTTTTACATGTAACACTAATCAAGTGTTTTTAGCTCTAAAAATGTAAATGGTTGAATTATTACTTTTTCTATACATATGTGTTACAATTATGTATAAACATTATTACATATAAGTAACAAGTTCGTTACATTTTAGTTGTAATAAGTATTACTTTTGGCAAACGAAGAAAACATAGAAAAAAACACTGTTATTTTTCTGTATATATTTATTACTTTTATGTATACAAACTGTTACTTTATATGTATACAGTCATTACATTAAGTTATAATACTATTACTTTTGACAAACCGAAAAAACCAAAAAATAATAATATAAAAACTAAAAAAAAAAATTGGGCCTATGAGAAGCTGTCACGTGGCAGGGTCGCCCTGAGTCATGGAGCTGGTTCAATGGGCCTGGTTATGGGTCAAAAAATGACCCGTCTCATCCATGAGACGGGTTCTCATGTTCTCACATGAGTTTTTGTCATAAAAAAAGAAGTGAAAACATCATTTTAAGCAGAAAGAAGACAACTAAGTCCTATTGCTTAACCCTGTCTTCTTTCTCGAGTCCATTTTTCATCAACTCCAGTTTTCACAAACAAATCTCAGTCTTCAATTATGTAGCGGATTTAGTGTTCTCTCTTTCCGATTTCTTCCGTGTCATCAAAATTGTTAAAAGAAAAAAAAATAATTTTTTTTACTGATGAATACCAAAGATTAATGTTTAAATTATGAGATTTCTTGCCTTTTAATTTCTAGATTTGGTTTTTTCTTTTTTTTTTTTGTTAGTTTGTTGAATAAATCATGTTGCCTTACATCTCGATATATCATATGTTTTCTCCCTTATGTTAGGAGCCTTTGCCTTCTCTCTTTTGTTGGGAGCCTTTGTTTACTTCCCTTCATTGGGAGTCTTTGCATTCTCTCCACTGTGAGAGTCTAAGAATGATTTTGTTATTTTTTCTTGGTGCTATGCTTGCGATGTTTGGTTGTGCGTTTACTTCCGACTCAAATGCGCTACTTTTTCTGTGTTTTCAAAGCCAAATTCTTATTGTTCAATGGTTTATTAAAGGTCATTGTTGAGTCGTGTCCAAGTTTTACTTGGAGAAGCATTTGTGCATCACATGTTATAGTTCTCAAGGACATTCATTAGAGATTTGGTTCGGGAGTGACCATTTTTATTCAAGATATGTTAGGCTATTCATGTGTAGATCTTAATTGCAGTTATAACATTTTGATCGAGCCTCCGTTATTTGTGGAACGCCGTCTTCTTAAATATTATTAATACAATTAGATGTTGTTTGCTTAAAAAAATAAAATAAAAAATCCTATTGCTTAAAAATGAATGTTCAAATTTATTTACATTCAATTTAACATAATTAAGAGTAAATGTAGATATTTATTTTGAAATGGAGGGAGTAAAGAATATATTTTTTTTAACACAAGAAACAATTAGTTACTAATACTAAGCAATTTTAAATAACAAACAAACAGTTAAAGTTTCAGTAATAATTTATCAATACAATTTTTAAACTTTTCACTACGATAACCATTGATTAAAATTTATTTATGTTGTTCTATCAAACGAGTAAAAAGAAAAGAAAACATTGCTCAGATTATGATTACATAATTTACACGTGGCAATATCTTATTAAAATAACACTACAAAAATTGGCGCTTTTTTTAAAGCACCAAAAATGCAACTGCCATCTCCCTTTCCCGCTAAAACCTCAACCGCCAATAACAAACTCTTCCAACCAAAAATTCCCTCCCTTAACTTTCCGCATAACCCGCTCCCCAATTTCCCTTAGTCAGAAAAATCACCCCCAATCAAGAATCCCCGGAATGGAAGAAGATGAATAGGGTTTTCAGCACGCCGGCATCCCGTCTCCGCCACCACCTCAAACGGCCATCCTCATCCAAACCCGTCATCTCCGAGGACCTAAACAACACCTTTTTATGGCGGTACCAAATCCTCGACCCGAATTCCGATATTGTAACCCGATGGAACCGGATCTTCCTCGTACTCTGTCTCATCTCCCTCTTTATAGACCCTCTCTACTTCTACCTCCCTTACGTTGGCGGGCCCGCCTGCATGAGCACCGATGACAAGACCTCCGTCGCGATTAATATTTGGCGGTCTTTGGCCGATATTTTTTATTTGTTGCATATTATTGTTAAATTTCGGACTGCTTTTGTGGCCCCTAGTTCGAAGGTTTTTGGAAGGGGGGAGCTTGTTATGGATCCGAGGCAAATTGCGAGGCGGTATTTGCGATCCGATTTCGTTATTGACTTCGCCGCCATGCTTCCTTTACCTCAAGTAAGTTATTTCTCATATGCTATTTTGTTCTTAGAAATGCAATTAAATTGTTTTTTTCTAAGTTTCACATAATATGTAGCCTATTCCATTGGATAGAACATGTCGAGAGCTTTCTTAAAATATATGACACATCAGAAACAGAGTTCTTAAAATGAAGAAGATATGGCCTCCAGAGGTTTGAGGCGAAAATTTAAATTAGGGTTCTGACTAGCTTAAATGTTTTTTTTTTTTGGCAGATAGTCAACGGGATAATAATTCCGGCAACAAAAGATTACAGAGCCGATCACGCTAATAACACGCTAGCTCTCATCGTTCTCATTCAATACATTCCAAGACTCTTCGTTATCTTTCCGTTAAATAACAAAATCATAAAAACAACGGGCGTTGTAGCAAAGACAGCATGGGCGGGGGCGGTCTACAATCTCCTTCTCTACATTTTAGCCAGTCACGTTTTAGGGGCGACTTGGTATTTAATGTCGATTGGAAGACAACATAGTTGCTGGAAACAGGGATGTAGAAGTGAAATGAGCAGAGTTCCGAAGTGTAAATTTGACTTTTTGGATTGTAATAGTTTAGTGAAGCCCGATAGACAGAAATGGTTGAATTCGACAAATGTTCTTAATCTTTGTGACGCTGCGAATGAATTGTCGACGTTTAAGTTTGGTATGTTTGCTGCTGCGTTTACTAGTGAAGTTGCCCAGTCGAGGTTTTTCGTTAAGTGGCTCTATTGTCTCTGGTGGGGTTTGAGGAATTTAAGGTATTTCGTTAAGTTTTTAACGGTGTTTTCAACTGTTTTTTATTGAATCATCTGACGGCTGACAGAACATAACGATTCTTGCAGCTCGTACGGGCAGAATCTGGAAACTAGTACTTACAAAGGAGAAACGTTGTTCTGCATTGGCATATGCATTTGGGGGCTGATTCTGTTTGCACATTTGATTGGTAATATGCAGGTAAAAAAGCTTCTGTGAGAAATTTTATCGCATCTTTTTGTTTGTTTGTTTTTTTTATCTCTGACAAGTCTCTGACGAGACCGGTTTTGTCTGTTGTTGTCTGAAGACGTATCTGCAATCGATGTCTGTCAGACTTGAAGAATGGAGAATTAAGAGACGAGATACAGAGGAGTGGATGAGGCACAGGCAATTACCTATTGAGTTGCAGGAACGTGTTCGTCGATTCGTGCATTATAAATGGTTCGCGACAAGAGGAGTCGACGAGGAATCTATACTGCAGTCGTTGCCGTTGGATCTTCGTCGTGAAATCCAACGCCATCTCTGCCTAAATCTTGTTCGCCGTGTATGATCACAATCTCTCTCGGATCTAGTACATGTGCAGTCAAACTGCACAAAAGTCCGATTTTTTACAGTTTATAGTAACATAAGTTATATGTATAGATGAGTTACATTTATTTAGACTTATGAACAGTCAGAATGCCATGACCCAAAATTAATCTCTCTCTCTCTCTCTTTCTCGGCTCGAGTTTGATGTATTGGTTTTGATTTATGCAGGTCCCTTTTTTCTCGCAAATGGATGACAATCTTCTGGACGCGATATGCGAAAGACTAGTATCATCCTTGAGTACACAAGGAGCCTACATAGTCAGAGAGGACGATCCCGTCAACGAGATGCTATTCATCATCAGAGGACAGCTCGAGAGCACGACAACCAACGGTGGAAGATCAGGGTTCTTCAACTCAATAACCCTCCGTCCCGGTGACTTTTGTGGGGAAGAACTACTGACGTGGGCCCTACTACCCAACGCAGTAAACCTCCCCTCTTCAACAAGAACTGTCAGAACTCTGACAGAAGTCGAAGCCTTCGCACTCCGTGCAGAAGACCTTAAATTCGTCGCGCACCAATTCAAGCATCTTCATAGTAAGCGTCTCCAACACGCGTTTAGGTACTATTCGCACCAATGGAGAACTTGGGGAGCTTGTTTCTTGCAAGTTGCTTGGAGAAGGTATAAGAGGAGGAAACTAGCTAAAGAGTTGGCTGAACAAGAGAATTGGAACTATGTTTCTGACAATTCTGACGCATTTGGTGATCGGACGGTTCAAGAGGGATTGTCGGCGTCAGTGTCGGCGGCGGCGGGTAATGGTGGGGGCGGTTTTCAGCAACTTGGAACGACGATTTTGGCGTCGAGATTTGCTAAAAATACTAGGAGAGGGATGGCTAATGCAGCAAAGGTTCAGGTGGTTGATCATGCTGCTTCTAGTATAAAGATGCCTAATTTGTTCAAGCCTGATGAGCCTGATTTTTCATTTGGCAGAGAAGAAGTTTAGTTTAGTTCTTAAATGATTTTGAAATTGGAAGGTTTGGATAGAGTTTAATTAGGATTATTTAGCAAAAAAAAATATATTATGTAAAATTTATACATTTAGTAGTTAGTATTCAAACAAAATGGTTGAATCTTTTTGTTTGTAAGCTTTTTTTTTTCTATTTTTTTTTTGTCAACATATTTTTAACTTTCTACCATACTCTACAATACTCATACTTTATCTGTTTGTACATTTTTTAATTACTCCCTCCGTCCCAAAATGATATTCCTATTTGCCACTTTACATTGTCCCAAAAAGTTCTTCTCATTTCTACAATTTAGGCTTAAAAGTGCATAAATAAAACATGACTAGTGTAGCAAGTGTTCATATCCTTAAAAAGTTTGAATAGTCAAATGTGATGATCATTTTGGGACGGAGGGAGTACAATATAAACAAAATTGTATTAGGGACAAAAAAAAAATATTTATAATAATATTTTCATGGCAGCTCAAGCCTTGAAAATTACAAATTTACAACTAGGACATGGTATGTACCGCCCAAAACAAACTGAGAAAGCTTGCACCTTGTTAAATTCGTCAAAATTTTCAGACTATCTCAAAATTTTAGACCTTTAAATTTGATCCCATTTCTCCATTTATCTTCACTAATTACAGTGATATCTTAATTACCATTTCATAAAACTACATTCACCAGAAACTCTCTCTAATGGCTTCCCTTCTTTCGACTTCGACACTTCCTTCCGCTGCCCTCCTTGCCCCCTCCGCCGCTCCTCGAGTCAATTGCACCATGACCAAAGTCATCACCTTCTGTAACATGGTAAAACCCGCCTCGAACTTTTGATTATCTGATCATTTTTTTATACGGATTCTAATTTTATGCAGGGTGGTTTAAGGCTTGTGGCTAAGATTCAAGTTTCAAAGGGTTCAAGATCATCCCTTCCCATCTCTCGTTGCTCTAAGACATCGACAATATCATGCTCTGTAAGAACCTCAATCCCTAATTCACAGACGCGGATCTAAGGCACACATATAGGTGCAAGTGCACCCATCTAATCAAAAAGTTTGTTTAGTTTAGTGGTAAAGTGCTATGTTTTTAACCTAATAATTTTGGTTTCAAGTCCCACAACACGCATTTTTTTTTCACAATTCATATTTTGAAGATTTATAGTTTAACTAGCGGTTAACCCGTGCTCTGCACGGAAAACCAATACTATGTCTTAAAAATTATTTGAACTATAGTTAACTAATATAGTAATCATCATTTTAACTAATACTATTAATAATAAAAATTAATTTATATTATTACTATTATTATAATAACTATTATAATTAATTAATACCATTGATAGTAATAGTTAATATTTATATTAATAGCAATGATTAGTCTATATAATAATAATTATTAATATAATTATTATAATAAAATAATATTATTAATAGTAATAGTTAATTGATATAGTAACTATTATGATTAATTAATATTAAAAATTAATAATCTAACTTATATAATAACTATTATAATTAACTAATACTAATAATAGTAATAGTTAATGTATGTAGCCTATTATAGTTAACCAATACTATTAATAGTAAAAAATAACTTATAAAGTAACTATTATGGTTAACTAATACTATTAATAGTAATAATTAACTACATAGTAACTATTATAGTTAACTAATACTATTAATAGTAATAGTTAACTAATATAGTAACTATTATAGTTAACTAATACTATTAATAGTATTATTTAACTTGTATTGTAACTAATATTGTTAACTAACGCTATTAATAGTAATAGTTAACTAATATAGTTAACTATTACTAATAAGAGTAATAGTTAACTATAATGGTTAACTATTATAGTTAACTATTACTAATAATAGTAATAGTTACTATAATAGTTAACTATTATAGTTACCCTTTTTAGTAACTATTATTATTAGCTAATAGTATTAGCTAATGAAAAGAAAATGAAAAGTCACTTATTTATTAGTATGTTGTTGATGTGGCTTCTCTAAATGCAAGCTTTCTACATTGTTTGTCCACATGTCAATACCATAGCTCTTTTGGCCAACTTTAATATATATATATATAGATTTGTGCACCCAGTTAAAAGAAGTCCTGAATTCGCCACTGGTCATTCATGCTTCATATACTTCTAACCTAAGCAACTTTTCATAATGACTATTATGCAATACTTTCACAGCCAGAAACTTTGAAGATTGTCCAGAGCACAATTGCCAAGCAACTGTCCATTGACGAGAGCACTGTCGCCCCAGACACCAAGTTTGCTGACTTGGGTGCCGACTCCCTAGACACTGTAAGTTTTATTTGGTCAAAGTTCACTTGTGCTTGTGCTGACCATCAAGAACCTAAAGAGACTATCATTTTGGGACGGCGGGATTATTATTTTATTGGAACTTTTACTCAAAGATTTAATATTTAGACAAATATGACATCTGTTTAATGAGTTTGTGTAAACAGGTTGAGATCATGATGGCTTTAGAAGAGAAATTTGAGGTGTCTATTGGAGAGGATGGGGCTCAGAACATTGCAACTGTTCAAGATGCTGCTGATCTGATTGAGAAAGTGAAGGCTGATTCTGCTTAGGCTTAATTCTGTTCTGACAGTTTTTAGTCAATAGGCTCGATAAATAAAGTCAACATATATAGGGAGTTTCCTCAGCAATTATCATGATTTTTGTTGTTTGTTTCAACTAATTCCGAGATTTTGTTAATTTTCCTTTTCAGTGAAGATCCGCAAATAATACAAGTTCTCACTTCAAGTATTAGTTGTTAGATATGTCTGCTCTCCATTATACATGCGATAACTGAGAGTTCAGGCAAATTACTAGAATAGAAATCAAGAATAGCAAAATTTCTGGAAAAAATAAAATGGAATATCAATCTTTGTTATTAGAGCAAAACTTGATAATTAATTCAGAAATATTAATATTAAAACTAAAATAAAAGATAGAGTGTTAGATGTAAGAGCGAGAAATAAATCATCATAGACTTACTTGTATGACAGGAACCATGATGTACTAAGTTGGTAATGAACAAAACTGGTAAGACTCTTGATTTTCTGCTTAATATCTTTCAAAACCAAGATCTGCAAAAAAAAAAACCTACAAAATTTAAAACTAGTACAATAGCATCAGAAAAAAGTAGTAAAAGTTCAGAATGAAGTAACATATTTGTTTTTGAGTCCAACAGCAAGGTTTAACATGTCATTCACCTCGTTGAACGAGTCACGGAGCTCTCAACTGACTTGTATTGCTCCACATCCTAACCAACACAACAAGGATTAAGTTCATAGCTTTATTTTGTACTTCCTCCATCCCAAATGAATGTCGATTTTTCATTTAATGGCCACTCTACATTTGAGAAAATTTAGTGGTGAAAATGTATAAATATCCTTGCTATACACTTTTAAGCTTTTACTTTTTCAGGTATATAATAAGACATGCTTGAAAAAATGGTAAAAACAAAAAAAACATTGAGGGACAAAATTAGTTTAAAAAATAGACACATTATGGGACAAAATTTTCAAGAAAATAGACATTCATTATGGGACGGAGGGAATGGATTTTAATCATACTCCATATGAAATGCTGTTGGAACAATTTTAATCCCTGAATGCCACACTCACTTTAGAATAGGATTGAGGAAGAGATGAAGCGGAAGCGTTAAGAACAAATACCTGTTGAATCCATTATGAAGTAGGGAGAAATGAAGAAGAAGAAGATGTAGGAGAATGATCTTCTAAATGATGAATGTCTTTCCTCTTTTACTTCTTTAACACTTAATGAAGATTTATGGAGAGAGTACTAATGAAAAAATGGAGTAGTCTTAAGGGTTGATGGAATGCCCTTTATATAGTAGACTTGGTGACATTTCATTTAGGGACCACACCCTTTCAAGATTTATGATAATAAATTACCCTTTTGCCCATCACAATTAGGTAATATATATCCAGGAATTCTACACATTTTATTATCAACTATACTTTATAATTTAATATTATAATCATAACTTTATGAATGGAAGTCTAAATGACTTGTGTTGCAAGCCATGTCCTTACAATCTCCCACTTGGGTTGCAAAACAAAGTCCTTCCTTTAATTTATGATCATAACATAAATGACAACCTTTATGTGCGCACTTTATTGTCATTTATAACAATCTCGTCCATTAGCCATACAAGTATAGGACTAAAGGGGCAGTCGTTGTAATTGATTCGCAACTAAACCCACAATAATCACGTATACAAATCCAACTAAATGACATAGATCAAAAGTATAGATGTGTAGCATGGAATCATAATGAATATATACATATTCTTCCAACTAGTCCAACTTAACCAAATGAGATCAAAACTTTAAATAATAGAACAACTAATGAAAGAACAACACAAACTCCCACTATACTAAATGTTATCAAAAGTTGTTACACCCATATGAGCAACATGCTCGTGAAACACTGAAGATGATAACCTTTTCATAAATGGATCCTTTAAATAGAGTTTGTTTCTATAAGTTGTATCCCTTTCGTTCATTTTGTACTCTTTTCTTTATAACAAGATAATTAATGTCTAAATCCATAAACTCTTGTTAGAGTACAGAACTGCTACCTGATAGTCATTTCTTAATTGGTCTTTCGACACTTGTTTTGACAAATTACAGTCCATTAAAACATATGCAGCCATATATTTAACTAATGTCGGAATACCTAATGATCTCAAGATGATCCGACTTTAAAACATAGGCATGTAGTTCTTTAGTGGTTTTGTAAATACTTCTATCATTCTTTTGGCTGCTACTTAATGTTCTTTCCGGATTGCTTTGGTATTGACAAAGCATCCCAACATTAAATGTAAGATTTACGTATACATTAAGCTTCCTATTGCTGATGCAAAGAGGGAATTTTCCATATACTTGGATTTAAAATTTACCTTTAGGACACTGTTTGAGACTAAGAATGTCTCCTTTAAAATTAGGGGTGTCATGTGGTTTACATTTTTGCATGCTAAACCTTTTGTAATACATTTCCATATGGCCTTTTGTGATAATCCTAAAACATTTCGTGAGCGATCACGGTGAATTTGGATTCTTAATACAAAGATGCCTTACCAAGATTTTTCATTTCAAATAAGAAATTTCTTAGTTTCCTTAATAAGGTTCATATCATTACTAGCAAGCAAAATATCATCCACATATAAGACCAAAATTATAAATTTACTCCCACTGAACTTATGGTATACTTAATATTTACCAAGATTCATTTCAAAACAAATGAAAGAATAACTTGGTTAAATTCTAAATACCATTAATGAGAAGTTTTACTTAAGTTCATAAATGAATTTCTCCATATAGATAGTTTCCTTAATGTCTCCATTAAGAAAAGTTTTCTCTAATATCCATTTAATGAAGCTTAAGATCAAAGGTGCTATTAGTGCCATAATGATCCTAAGAAGCTTTTAGAAGATACCGGAAAAGTGTTTCTTTCTTTATAATCAATACCTTTCTTATGAGTTAAAATCTTTAGCAACTGGATGGGCTTTATATCTTTCAACATTACTTTGTGAATCCTTTTAGGTCTTAGAGACCCATTTATAGGTTTCACATCTTTATGTAATGAAATAAGATCCCAAACGTTGTTATCTTTCAAAAGATTGTAACTCTTTATTAATGGCATTAATCTTCTTATGAGAATTAGGACTATTGATGGTTTTATGGAAGATAAATAGATTATCTCCCACTATACCTAAGTGTCCTTTATTCTCGACAAGATACACTTAATGAATATCCGGAATTGCATTCCTTCTTACTCTATTTGATCTCTATAAGGGCACAGGTTCTTACTAATTTTGAGGTTGTTGAATTTCCTTATAGGGAAATCATATTTATTTTGAATTATATGTTCTTCTTGAATGTCAAGTTCAAAACTTGATATCTAATTGGAACTATGGGAAGTGGTATATAAATGGATTTCATATAAATGAATTCCTCTTCCTTTTCAAATTCAAAATATTACTCCAAATTCTCCCACTAAATTCAACATCCTTAAAAGAACCTAGCATTTCTCGTTTTTCAAAACGTTCTAACTTTCGGGTTGTAAAATTTATATATCCCCTAGTTTTCTCGGCTTACCCCATGAATAACTACTAATAATCTTACGTCTAACTTTCCCTTAGTAGACTTATAAAGTCTATCCATATGCTAGACAACCCCATAAATGAATATGGTTTAAGGATGAATAAGGAACGCATCCTTAAATTATTAAGGGTTTATATTAGTAGCCTTAGAGTGAGCTTTAATGAGAATAAAGGTTGCGGTTTTAGCGTATCGCCCATAATGAGTGAGGTAAGAGAAGTATAAAACATACTTATTACCATATCCTTAAGGATTTCAATATGTCTCTATTACAATATTCATGCTAGGCGTACCCGGCTCAATGTAGAGAGAGACAATCCCACACTCTTTCAAAATAGCGAGTAAAAAGGACCTAGACGTTGTTTCTTTTAACAATTAATCCAACTATGATATACACTATCATGATTGGACCTAATGTTCTTAATAGTCTTTCAAAGTTGATTTCCAACTTTGTCTTTATAAGACTTTTACAACGTCCAAACTCAATATTTTATGAAGCAAATAAATGTATTCAAACTAAGAGTTTAGTCATTTTGAACATAATAACTATTGTTGACCTTTTCCATGAAGGAATAATTAATGGCCTACAAATATCCGAATGCATTAGTTCATTGAGACACTTGATGCTCTCGAGAATACTACAATGTTTGTAAATTTACTTTAAGGCATTTAATGCAAAAGTATTTTCCAAAATATCAAGTTTGTTTAAGATTTCTTTTAACATAAGCTTATCAATTTTCCTCTTGGAAATATGACCCAAATGCCTATGTCTTAATGAAATAAAATTTACTTGATAACTTTTGCTTTCTAGTTTTGATTTCATCATTAAGGGACACATTTATTGTTTGAATAATGTCAAGTAAATAAAGAACACTTGACAAAGTACTAGTACCAACAACCTTGGAATTTAAAATAAAGGTCACAAAAAATGAACAAAATAACCTTCTTTATTCAATATTGTGATATATATATTAAATTCCGTTCAAATGATGGTACAATGAATGTATTAATACAAATAATACTTAGTACTTTAACAATAACCTAAAGGATCCTTATGCCTATAACTTCAACCGGATTCCTAGTTTCCATATAGATGAATTTCTTCATCTTTACTTAGGTCTTCGGTAATTTAGGCAATCCTACTTAAACATCTTTATGTGAGTGGTCGCACCAAAATCCAATCACCATGTATATGTAGGAATTGAAACCAAATTAGCCTCAATACAATACAAACAAGACCAAATGATATACCTTTCACGCCAAGCGTGATACTTAGGGTAATCGAACTTCATATTAGTAAGGTCCTTGCAAAAGAAGCATTTCTTTATGATCATTAGATGATCCTTTAGACTTCTCATTACTTGCAACCACAGTTTCTTTCCCTCTTCTCTTGTCCCATGAGAAAAGATAGATGCTAAATGAACACATTTAGTTCTAAATCACTTTTAACCTATCTTCCTCTTGTATCATAAGTGAAAATAATTCATTAATATTTCACTTATCATTTGACAATTATAGGTCACCTCAAAGTGACCAAACTGAGAAGGAAGAAAGATCAAAACTAAAAGCATAAGAATATCTTTGGATATCCCGGACTTAAGTGCTTTTAGTTTTGTCGATAGGTGATCTCTTTCTAAATGTACTCCCTTAAATTTTCGGTACCCTTATTCCGTAAGAAAACAAGCTTCTTTAAGGGTATCAAGGAACGTTTCAGCATCAACATCCTCGGAGACTCTATCCAAAATGTCTCCGGGACAACATTATTTATTATCATTAGGCTCACGCGGTTAGATTATTTTCACTTCTCAGCACTTAAGCAATAAGAAGAGAAAACGAATCCCTTAATGCGAGTTCTAGGTCCATATAGCCTAAGATCATAATCATTTTATTTTTCCAAGTTTTAAAATTAGTTCCATTAAGCATCGATAAAGTACTTATAGCAGTAATTACGGACGAAGCAATAAGTAAATCTGTTGGGTTTTGAGAACAAAAAAGAATGAGAACAAAACATGAATAAGAAACTACAAAATGAAAAATGATTAATTATATCAACGAAATCCATCAATAAGATAATCAACATGACATCAAAACTAATCTTTGGATTGCGAGTTGACTCATAAATGATTGCCTTAGGTAACAAGTAATTTGAACTTATATTTTAATAAATACTTAATCTTCCTTTGGGCCGACATAAGTACCTAAGAAAATATCCTAATGTTCATTTTATTTGTTACCACATGAATGCCTAAGTTTAGTCAAATGTCAAGATCTTCTTTGGAAAATTCATGTCATTCACATATTAACTTAAACATTCAACACTTTAATAATTTTGCATTTAAATAACGTTAATCACTTAGGTGATAATATTATTTAAATAATGAATAAAATTATTTAAGCATATAATTAATCAGGGCTTTAATGTTTGAAAAATGAATGTTTTTTGTTCAAGAGAAAACAACAAAATAATGCAGAACTTGATTTTCTTTCGACATACTTAGCACGACCGTGCCAAACAAAGGGCACGACCGTGCCAAAATATGGGAAAAAACAAGTTTTCACGGTGCAGATGGCACGACCGTGCCAAAATAATAGACACGACCGTGCCAAACGAAACGGTCCGACCGGTTTAAACAACACACCCGTCCGGACCAGCACTATTCATACGCACCGGTTCAAGGTAATTGAGGCGCACGGCCGTGCCAAAACAAAGAGCACGACCGTGCCATATAATCTGCACTTCTGAATTTTTGTCTAAATTTTCCTCAAAATCAAATGAATTGCAAGTAGATCCGCATGGTATGTACTTAAAACATAAAACCATGTTATTTAGGATAATCTTGCTTTTTAAAATTAATGGAATCAAGTGAGTAGATCCACATGGTATGCACTTAAAACATAAAACCATGTTATGAAGGGATAGTCTCACTTGAACCTTTTAATGAACAAAAACTTTCAAACCATTTTTCTTAATTTTAGATGAAGATCATCAGTACTTTATAAGAGTCCCTAATCAACATCAAAACCTTATGATTCAACAGGGAAAATGAATCAAAGTGAAAGCACAAACTTTCCTAAAAAGAACTCAAACTTAAACCAAAGATGAGCGGGGCTCTGATACCAATTGTTGGAACAATTTTAATCCCTGAATGCCACACTCACTTTAGAATAGGATTGAGGAAGAGATGAAGCGGAAGCGTTAAGAACAAATACCTGTTGAATCCATTATGAAGTAGGGAGAAATGAAGAAGAAGAAGATGTAGGAGAATGATCTTCTAAATGATGAATGTCTTTCCTCTTTTACTTCTTTAACACTTAATGAAGATTTATGGAGAGAGTACTAATGAAAAAATGGAGTAGTCTTAAGGGTTGATGGAATGCCATTTATATAGTAGACTTGGTGACATTTCATTTAGGGACCACACCCTTTCAAGATTTATGATAATAAATTACCCTTTTGCCCATCACAATTAGGTAATATATATCCAGGAATTCTACACATTTTATTATCAACTATACTTTATAATTTAATATTATAATCATAACTTTATGAATGTAAGTCTAAATGACTTGTGTTGCAAGCCATGTCCTTACAAATGCAAGTTGCAGAATTGAGGCACATCATTAATCTGCATAGAATCCTGTTTCTTGAGCCTAACATGAAGCGAAAATGGTCAAGGGATAAAGTCTGAGGTTCTATCTCAATACATAGCTAGTTAATTCCCGATGTGGGATAATGTCTCTAACAAAGTGACCCTTCACATGCTCCTGTAATCAAATTGAAAATTAATCAGCTATTTAAGTAAAAGCAAACACGTTGACTAAATGAAATGGACTACCCAAAAAATGACTAGTGTATAAATTTGGTAAAAGAACATTTAGGAACAAGTGCCAAAGAGGTCTTGCTCAAGCGACATCCGGTGTTCCTTTCTAAACGAGAGGTCAGGGGTTTAAACCCCACCAATTGTGATTTCTAGCACTTTAAAGTGCACACTCTTGTAATAGATTAAGTCTTTCATTTAATAAAAAACCCAAATTTTTTTTTTTTAAAAAGAACAAGTTTTTTACGAAAATACATTCATTTTGAGAAAAAAAATTCTTGAAAATATACGTTCAGTTAGGGATGTAAAGAGTGGTAGATACATAGTCCGTGATGAAAACTGAAAATGAAACCCAAGTTCTCAATCGAGACTCCCATCTCCAACTTCAATATTTCTTAAGTGACATAAAAGCAAACACGTTTGCCTCTGCTTCACACGCATTAGAACAAACACTTGGAGTGCAGCATGAGAACAAAATATACCAGTCAAAAAACAGGGAAATTCATTCGAATCTTTCTCATGGATGACCTAATTTAGAAATACTTACACATATCCCCATCCGTCCTAATTTAAACTTCAAAAACTTTTGGGGTAGTGTTATACACACCCGTAAAACTTATGAATACACCCGTAACTGTGCTTTACAGTGTTGTACCATTTGAAATTTCAAGCTACTTACGGGTGTATTCATAAGTTTTACGGGTGTGTATAACACCACCCAAACTTTTGGGTTCAACAATTAAAAAAAAAAGTGATGTGTTGTGAGTGTAGAATTAGATAGTTTGGTAGGAGAGAGAAAGTGAGGGTAAGAAACAGTTAGTGAGTGATTGTTGTGAGTATGATAGGTGGGGTCCACAAATAAAGAAGTATAAAGAATTTTCTTTTTAGGTTTTGAAGTTTAAATTAGGACACTCAAAATGAAAATTTTGAGGTTTAAAATGGGACGGAGGTGTTGGAAAAATAGTGTATTTTTGTATTATGTAAAGGAAATATGATTTATTTCTGTGATAAATAATTTGTCGAATGACAAAATTGTTTGTGTGTTTGTGTTCTACTCCATGAGAACATTGAGATAATGTATCATTTGTCCAATTTGGTGTTGGGATGAATGAGATACAAAGGCTTGAAGTTGGTGGGTTGAAATGGGGATATTGAGTTTATCTCACATTGGAAAGAAATGTGAAAGAAAGCTACTCCTTCCGTCCCAGCCTAAGGTTCTTACTTTCCTTTTTGGTCTGTCCCAGCCTAAGGTTCTTAGTTGCTTTATTATCTAAAATGGACCATGGGACCCACTTGTCATTCTCACAACAAAAACTCCCTACCCACTTTATCTCTCCTACTTTCTCTTACTTACTTTTTCATACTCAAAACATTTATTTTTTCTTAATCTCCGTGTAAAGTCAAACTCAAGACTCTTAGGCCGGGACGGAGGGAGTAGTATAAAGGCTTGGGCACTTTAGTAGTGTTCAAGCTTGTATAGCATAGAGGCTCTCTCTCGCGCGTAGGTGGGGTGCAAATTGGCTTGGATCGACTGAACTCATGTGTGCGCGCGACCTGCGGGCGCGAATGTAGCACCGATTTGCCTTGTCCGGACTAACTCACCTTTTGCAATTATTTTTGCTGAAAAACCAGATTCATCCCACTGAAATGCAAAGTAAAGAGCCAAACCGTATCTTTTTATCTCGGTAGTTAACAAAGGATTCTCACTGAAATGCAAAGTGAAGAGCCAAGCTTTATCTTTTTATCTCAGTAATTAACAAAGGATTAGGCTTATCATTTTTAATTAATTTTTGGCTGTTGAACTGCTCTTGGAACAGTATAAATAGAACATCAAACCACTTCAAGTACGAAAATTCGAGTAATACACATTGTTTTCAGCAATCTCTCCACAGTCACTCTTTCGTTGCATTTTGTTCATTCCTCCTCTGGCCTCCTGCATTGCATACTCGTGGTGATACTGTCCAGGCACTGAATTCAATTCGCCGGAGTCTCTTAGTGCAGGGAAGCATCCGGTTCGTGCGAGTTATCTTGGGAGACTAGCGTCCGACGACAACCTCAAACACTCACAGTGAGGGGGCGAATAAGTATTAAGGACATTGTGTTCAACACACGGCTCGGCACAAAAGATTCGGTCTAGGTTCTGTTTATTTATTTTCCAGTTTATTAATTAATTTATTTATTCTGTAATTCGAGTTACTTTTTGTAAAATTTTCCTAACAAGAGGTATAAAATAAAATATCATCTTGATCGCATTATTATAAGGAAAAATAATCTTTAATCAGTCGTTCAAAGATCTTACAAATGGTTGTTCAAAACCCCGGGACCGGGACTCTGCCTCTTTAAATTGATGGCAAGAATGTTGCAGAAGTCGCCGTTTGTTGTGCTCACGTGTCTACACTTGGGGCATTTTTGTCAATTGCATGCAAGTTAAATACTCTTCCCGTCCTAAAATGATTTTCACATTTGACCATTCAAACTTCTTAGGAATATGAGCACTTGCTTCAATAGTCATGTTTTGTTTATGCACTTTTAAGCCCATATTGTAAAAATGGGACAATGAAAAATGACAAATGAAAAAATCATTTTGGGACGGAGGAAGTATATGGAATCAGGGGGTTGTTATGATCCAATCGAGTGTCGGGATAAATTTGACATTACCGTTGGATCCAAATTAACTTTGAAAAAAACGTGCAAAATATTTTAGCCAATAAATTAGGTAGCTTATTCGACTAGTCACATCAATAAATCACTAGTAATACAATTATTGGTCAATTATTGATGCCACTCGGGCTGCATATTTAGGTAATGATGCAATTATGGACGAGGGTTAGATGAGATCACATGTACCACTTATATGTAGGGATAGCAATTTTACCGAATCCGATCCGTATCCGGGACAATCCGACCGGGGATGGGCGGGTTTGGTAATACATTTTGAAAATCCGGCGGGTTCGGATACGGGTTCGGATTCTGTCCGAGACCCGCCCGTATCCGACCCGTATAGACCCGAACATAGTAGGTTAATAAAATTTTACAACTAACCCCCTCATGTTATAGAAATATACACATAACCCTACTTATATAAAGGAAAAAAAAAATAGGTCTGTGTTATTTTTTTCTCAGATCGGCTACTACGCCGACTTCCCCCCCCCCTCTCTCATCGCTCACGTCGTCGGTCGTTCCTCTCTCGTCGGCCGTCGAAGTCTACTACTACTACATCAACGATTCAACATTTGACAGTCTAGTTCCGGCACTGGAGGCCCAGATCTGGCACCGGCGACCAAGTTTATACTTGTTGCCGGCGATGTCCATACCATCCTCAATACTCTCACCGCCGACGACTTTATGTATCGCCGGCAGTTTCATGCTAATTTCTTCAACCTATAACCAGAGCCACCATGAAAGTCCTCAGCCATTATTACTCAAGATCGAGACTTTATCAAACCATGGTGTAAAGCCTGCCGGAGAAGGAACGGTAGTTCCCATTAGCTGTGTTTAGGGTGGCTGTTGTCAAAAAAAAAAAAAAAAAAAAAAAAAAAAAAGGCGGATAAAACGGGCGGATACGGATATGGGGTCAACTACCTCGGGTCGGATACGGGTTTGGCGATATCCGGACCGTATCCGACCCGTTGCCATCCCTACTTATATGTGCCACTTTGTGTATCACTGATGATCCGACGGCTATTATCACTGATGATAAAATCTTGATGGCAACTTAAATAACTCATAATCGTTGGATCACTAGTGGTACACCAAATGGTACACAAGTGTGGTACAGGTGATTTCATCTCGACAAGGGTGCATTCTGTTGGGTTAATGCCTTTGAATTTGGGACGCCGAGTTAAGGGATTAAACAACAAGAAGATTTCGTAATTCCAGGACTGCAGCACTGAAGGTCTGGGCGGACCTGCACATAAGACCCGGGCGGACCAAGGAGGTCCGGGCGCACCAGATTGAGGACCCGGGCAGTACAAAGCACGTCGGAAATAATGCATGATAGAGAGGAGTAGATCCGGGCGGACCTTGGAAGGCACCCGGCCGGACCAAGGCCAAGGGTCCGACCGAACCAAGGTCAACACCCGCCCGGACCAAGACCCCAGAATCCAGGTTCTTGCAGATTTTCAGCAATGACGTAAAAAGGAAGGTTTTCAAGTCAGTTTCGTACTAGAATTCCAAGTTCCTATCAGAC
Source organism: Campanula takesimana (assembly GCA_026119855.1). Classification (NCBI taxonomy): domain Eukaryota; kingdom Viridiplantae; phylum Streptophyta; class Magnoliopsida; order Asterales; family Campanulaceae; genus Campanula; species Campanula takesimana. The sequence goes on along the minus strand of JAOWBW010001978.1, from coordinate 85,186 downwards.
TTTGAGATAGACTTCACCGGTATAAATAGAGGTCATTAGTCTAGATCAAAGTTAGTCGTTTTGTCTCAGATAAATTATTAGAGTGCTCAGAATAGGTCTGTAATTCTACAGTTACACAGTTAGGAATTTTGTGATCAAAATTCGTGTAGCAGTAATAGTGAGATCTTGTAATCGTTTCTCCAGATTGATAATAATATTCTCTCCCCTCCCCGTGGACGTAGCCAAGTATGTGAACCACGTATATCGGTTTTCTTATGATTGCTCGCTTTTCTTATCAAGTCTTGTTATTGCTCTAACAAGTGGTATCAGAGCTCTGGTATTATCAGAGCTTTGGTTCGTGGTTGGAGGTTTAGGGATTTCGCTGCAGAGAACAAGAAGATGGGTCAAGGAGCAGATTCGATCGACAAGTTCAATGGGAAAAATAGTTTTTTTCTCTGGCAGATCAAGATGAAGGCTTTGTTGATTGACAAAGATTTATGGGAACCATTGGAGATTGCAATCAGGGATCGCAAGGATCCTAAGGGTAAGGCAACCACCACAGAAGATACCGGAGAACAGTCAGAGAAGGACAAGCAAGCAACAGTGAAGGAGGCGGCGGCATTGAAGAAGTTAGATCAGAAGGCTCACGCCAAGATCGTCAGACAGTTGGATGACGAGATCCTAACCAATGTTGCAGGAACGGACTCCGGAAGTGATCTTTGGTTAATGTTGAAAGACATGTACATGACACGTTCATTGATCAAAAAGCTATACCTAAAGAAGAAGTTGTATGATTGTCGTATGATTGAATGTACGCCCATAAATGATCATCTTGATAGATTTACTTCTCCATTACTTGAACTGCGTAATATAGGAGTAGTTGTGGAAGACGAGGATGCAGCCTTGCAAATTTTAGTATCTTTACCTATGTCTTATGAACATTATGTCGATTCGTGCATAAATCGTAAAGATGGTATCTCTCTAGAGGAAGTGAAAACTTCTCTCAAGACGAAAGAGTTACGCCGAAAGGCAAGTTGGAATGAGGCAGGTACCCAGTCATCAGGTTTAGTCGCTAGTAGTAGCAACAACAGGGGTTCTAGTGGGAGGAAGAATAATAAAGGTAATTCTTCACACAAGAAGGGTCCAAAGCCTGGGGATATCTGTAATTTCTGCAAAGAGAAGGGGCATTGGAAGTTCGACTGTCCCAAAAAGAAGCAAGGCAAGGCACCCGTCAGAGAAGAGGCCATGATGGCCAAGGATAGCAGTTCAGATGAGGATTATGCTCTAGCTACATCAGAATAAGCACGCGCATCTGACGCATGGATTCTTGATTCAGGAGCATCGTATCATATCAGTCCTAGGAGAGAATGGTTTACTGATTACAGGCAAGTGGATGGCGGTGAAATAAGCATGGCCAATAGTGCAGTCTGTAAGGTAGTCGGTATCGGATCGATCAAGGTCAGGACTCATGATGGTAAGTTTGTCAATTTGAACGAGGTTCGACACGTTCCTCTTATGACGAAGAATCTGATTTCTCTTAGTCAGTTGGACAGCAAAGGGCTCAGTTTCAATGGTAAAAGTGGAGCAGTCAGTGTCTGTAACGGTTCAGAGGTGATACTGAAAGGCCTAAAGCGGGGATCCTTATATTTCCTCCAAGGAAGAACGCTTGCAGGGTCGGCTATGGTTGCATCATCAGAGGTGAACGAGGGAGATATGTCCAAGCTGTGGCACATCAGGCTCGGACACATGAGCACTCGAGGGATGCAAGAGCTGACCAAACGGGATCTTCTTTGTGGCCATAAAGTCAAGGACCTTAAATTTTGTGAGCATTGTGTGCTAGGGAAGATGAAGCGTAATAGTTTTCCCAAGGGCATAAATAACACAAAAGGCATTCTGGATTATCTTCACTCAGATTGTTGGGGACCTTCACGTCAGGAATCTCTAAGGGGGCACAGGTATTTCTTGTCTATTGTTGATGACTATTCAAGGAGGACTTGGGTGATCATCATGAAGCACAAGAATGAGGCTCTGAGAAATTTCAAGGACTGGAAGACAGTAGTGGAGAACCAGACAGAGAAGAAGATCAAGAAGCTCCGAACAGATAATGGTTTGGAGTTCTGTAGTACTGAGTTTGATTCGTTTTGTATAGAGGTGTGGATTTCTAGACACCACACCATCAGAGGCACGCCACATCAGAATGGTGTAGCAGAACGGATGAATCAGACATTGCTTGAGAGAGCTAGGTGCATGCTCTCTAATGCAGGGTTGTCTAAATGTTTCTGGGCAGAGGCGGTTAGTACATCATGTTACTTGATTAATCGTGGACCTCATGCCGGTATTGGTCTCAAAGTTCCCCATGAGGTATGGACCAGTAAACTTGTTGATTATTCTATTTTAAGGGCTTTTGGGTGTACTGCTTATTATCATGTGGATGATGGGAAGTTAGAACCTAGAGCTAGAAAGGGAGTATTCATGGGGTATGGAGATGGTGTCAAGGGATACCGCATCTGGTCTCCATCAGAAAATAGGGTGATTATCAGTAGGAATGTCGTGTTTGATGAGAATTTTGTTATTAACCCTATTATGAGATCTACGATTAGTTCAAGCGTTGGAGATATTGACAAACAGGTGGAACAACAAGATACTGAAGAGTTAGTTATACCACAGTCAGATGTTGATCAGGATCCACCAACAGAGACAAAGACTGAAGCACTAGAAAGTTCAAGTTCAGTTCCCGAAGAACATGGGTTAGCACAAGGAAAGTCTGGAAGAGCTAATTTCGGGAAGCCTCCTGAGAGGTATGGATTTGAAGACATGGTATCTTATGCACTGCAGGTTGCTGAGTAAGTAGAGCCCGATCTTACAGAACCTTCTACTTTCAAGGAAGCAGTTACATGTTCAGAGTCAACTCAATGGTATGCGGCTATGGGTGATGAGATGGAGTCTCTTCACAAGAATCAGACTTGGGTATTGACTATAAGGGCAGAAGGCAGGAAGATTGTGACTTGCGAGTGGATCTTCAAGATGAAAGAAGGAATGTTACTGGCAGAGGGGGTCAAGTATAAAGCTCACGTTGTTACAAGGGGTTTCACACAGATAGAAGGGGTGGATTATAATGAGATCTTCTCACCAGTGGTCAGACACACTTCGATCAGAGTGTTGCTAGCGATAGTGGCACAGAGATATTTGGAGCTTGAGCAACTGGACGTCAAGACAGCTTTCTTGCATGGAGAGTTGGAAGAGGAGATATACATGACACAGTCGGAAGGATTTCAAGTTCCGGGGAAAGAAGATCAAGTTTGCAGGTTGAAGAAGTCCTTGTATGGACTTAAGCAGTCGCCGAGGCAGTTGTGGAAGAGGAGGATGCAGCCTTACAAATTTTAGTATCTTTACCTATGTCTTATGAACATTATGTCGATTCGTGCATAAATCGTAAATATGGTATCTCTCTAGAGGAAGTGAAAACTTCTCTCAAGACGAGAGAGTTACGCCGAAAGGCAAGTTGGAATGAGGCAGGTACCCAGTCATCAGGTTTAGTCGCTAGTAGTAGCAACAACAGGGGTTCTAGTGGGAGGAAGAATAATAAAGGTAATTCTTCACACAAGAAGGGTCCAAAGCCTGGGGATATCTGTAATTTCTGCAAAGAGAAGGGGCATTGGAAGTTCGACTGTCCCAAAAAGAAGCAAGGCAAGGCACCCGTCAGAGCAGAGGCCATGATGGCCAAGGATAGCAGTTCAGATGAGGATTATGCTCTAGCTACATCAATATAAGCAAGCGCATCTGACGCATGGATTCTTGATTCAGGAGCATCGTATCATATCAGTCCTAGGAGAGAATGGTTTACTGATTACAGGCAAGTGGATGGCGGTGAAATAAGCATGGCCAACAGTGCAGTCTGTAAGGTAGTCGGTATCGGATCGATCAAGGTCAGGACTCATGATGGTAAGTTTGTCAATTTGAACGAGGTTCGACACGTTCCGCTTATGACGAAGAATCTGATTTCTCTTAGTCAGTTGGACAGCAAAGGGCTCAGTTTCAATGGTAAAAGTGGAGCAGTCAGTGTCTGTAACGGTTCAGAGGTGATACTGAAAGGCCTAAAGCGGGGATCCTTATATTTCCTCCAAGGAAGAACGCTTGCAGGGTCGGCTATGGTTGCATCATCAGAGGTGAACGAGGGAGATATGTCCAAGCTGTGGCACATCAGGCTCGGACACATGAGCACTCGAGGGATGCAAGAGCTGACCAAACGGGATCTTCTTTGTGGCCATAAAGTCAAGGACCTTAAATTTTGTGAGCATTGTGTGCTAGGGAAGATGAAGCGTAATAGTTTTCCCAAGGGCATAAATAACACAAAAGGCATTCTGGATTATCTTCACTCAGATTGTTGGGGACCTTCACGTCAGGAATCTCTAAGGGGGCACAGGTATTTCTTGTCTATTGTTGATGACTATTCAAGGAGGACTTGGGTGATCATCATGAAGCACAAGAATGAGGTTCTGAGAAATTTCAAGCACTGGAAGACAGTAGTGGAGAACCAGACAGAGAAGAAGATCAAGAAGCTCCGAACAGATAATGGTTTGGAGTTCTGTAGTACTGAGTTTGATTCATTTTGTATAGAGGTGGGGATTTCTAGACACCACACCGTCAGAGGCACGCCACATCAGAATGGTGTAGCAGAACGGATGAATCAGACATTGCTTGAGAGAGCTAGGTGCATGCTCTCTAATGCAGGGTTGTCTAAATGTTTCTGGGCAGAGGCGGTTAGTATATCATGTTACTTGATTAATCGTGGACCTCATGCCGGTATTGGTCTCAAAGTTCCCCATGAGGTATAGACCGGTAAACTTGTTGATTAGTCTATTTTAAGGGCTTTTGGGTGTACTGCTTATTATCATGTGGATGATGGGAAGTTAGAACCTAGAGCTAGAAAGGGAGTATTCATGGGGTATGGAGATGGTGTCAAGGGATACCGCATCTGGTCTCCATCAGAAAATAGGGTGATTATCAGTAGGAATGTCGTGTTTGATGAGAATTTTGTTATTAACCCTATTATGAGATCTACGATTAGTTCAAGCGTTGGAGATATTGACAAACAGGTGGAACAACAAGATACTGAAGAGTTAGTTATACCACAGTCAGATGTTGATCAGGATCCACCAACAGAGACAAAGACTGAAGCACCAGAAAGTTCAAGTTCAGTTCCCGAAGAACATGGGTTAGCACAAGGAAAGTCTGGAAGAGCTAATTTCGGGAAGCCTCCTGAGAGGTATGGATTTGAAGACATGGTATCTTATGCACTGCAGGTTGCTGAGTAAGTAGAGCCCGATCTTACGGAACCTTCTACTTTCAAGGAAGCAGTTACATGTTCAGAGTCAACTCAATGGTATGCGGCTATGGGTGATGAGATGGAGTCTCTTCACAAGAATCAGACTTGGGTATTGACTATAAGGCCAGAAGGCAGGAAGATTGTGACTTGCGAGTGGATCTTCAAGATGAAAGAAGGAATGTCACTGGCAGAGGGGGTCAAGTATAATGCTCACGTTGTTACAAGGGGTTTCACACAGATAGAAGGGGTGGATTATAATGAGATCTTCTCACCAGTGGTCAGACACACTTCGATCAGAGTGTTGCTAGCGATAGTGGCACAGAGAGATTTGGAGCTTGAGCAACTGGACGTCAAGACAGCTTTCTTGCATGGAGAGTTGGAAGAGGAGATATACATGACACAGTCGGAAGGATTTCAAGTTCCGGGGAAAGAAGATCAAGTTTGCAGGTTGAAGAAGTCCTTGTATGGACTTAAGCAGTCGCCGAGGCAGTTGTGGAAGACGAGGATGCAGCCTTGCAAATTTTAGTATCTTTACCTATGTCTTATGAACATTATGTCGATTCGTGGATAAATCGTAAAGATGGTATCTCTCTAGAGGAAGTGAAAACTTCTCTCAAGACGAGAGAGTTACGCCGAAAGGCAAGTTGGAATGAGGCAGGTACCCAGTCATCAGGTTTAGTCGCTAGTAGTAGCAACAACAGGGGTTCTAGTGGGAGGAAGAATAATAAAGGTAATTCTTCACACAAGAAGGGTCCAAAGCCTGGGGATATCTGTAATTTCTGCAAAGAGAAGGGGCATTGGAAGTTCGACTGTCCCAAAAAGAAGCAAGGCAAGGCACCCGTCAGAGAAGAGGCCATGATGGCCAAGGATAGCAGTTCAGATGAGGATTATGCTCTAGCTACATCAGAATAAGCACGCGCATCTGACGCATGGATTCTTGATTCAGGAGCATCGTATCATATCAGTCCTAGGAGAGAATGGTTTACTGATTACAGGCAAGTGGATGGCGGTGAAATAAGCATGGCCAACAGTGCAGTCTGTAAGGTAGTCGGTATCGGATCGATCAAGGTCAGGACTCATGATGGTAAGTTTGTCAATTTGAACGAGGTTCGACACGTTCCGCTTATGACGAAGAATCTGATTTCTCTTAGTCAGTTGGACAGCAAAGGGCTCAGTTTCAATGGTAAAAGTGGAGCAGTCAGTGTCTGTAACGGTTCAGAGGTGATACTGAAAGGCCTAAAGCGGGGATCCTTATATTTCCTCCAAGGAAGAACGCTTGCAGGGTCGGCTATGGTTGCATCATCAGAGGTGAACGAGGGAGATATGTCCAAGCTATGGCACATCAGGCTCGGACACATGAGCACTCGAGGGATGCAAGAGCTGACCAAACGGGATCTTCTTTGTGGCCATAAAGTCAAGGACCTTAAATTTTGTGAGCATTGTGTGCTAGGGAAGATGAAGCGTAATAGTTTTCCCAAGGGCATAAATAACACAAAAGGCATTCTGGATTATCTTCACTCAGATTGTTGGGGACCTTCACGTCAGGAATCTCTAAGGGGGCACAGGTATTTCTTGTCTATTGTTGATGACTATTTAAGGAGGACTTGGGTGATCATCATGAAGCACAAGAATGAGGTTCTGAGAAATTTCAAGGACTGGAAGACAGTAGTGGAGAACCAGACAGAGAAGAAGATCAAGAAGCTCCGAACAGATAATGGTTTGGAGTTCTGTAGTACTGAGTTTGATTCGTTTTGTATAGAGGTGGGGATTTCTAGACACCACACCATCAGAGGCACGCCACATCAGAATGGTGTAGCAGAACGGATGAATCAGACATTGCTTGAGAGAGCTAGGTGAATGCTCTCTAATGCAGGGTTGTCTAAATGTTTCTGGGCAAAGGCGGTTAGTATATCATGTTACTTGATTAATCGTGGACCTCATGCCGGTATTGGTCTCAAAGTTCCCCATGAGGTATAGACCGGTAAACTTGTTGATTATTCTATTTTAAGGGCTTTTGGGTGTACTGCTTATTATCATGTGGATGATGGGAAGTTAGAACCTAGAGCTAGAAAGGGAGTATTCATGGGGTATGGAGATGGTGTCAAGGGATACCGCATCTGGTCTCCATCAGAAAATAGGGTGATTATCAGTAGGAATGTCGTGTTTGATGAGAATTTTGTTGTTAACCCTATTATGAGATCTACGATTAGTTCAAGCGTTGGAGATATTGATAAACAGGTGGAACAACAAGATACTGAAGAGTTAGTTATACCACAGTCAGATGTTGATCAGGATCCACTAACAGAGACAAAGACTGAAGCACCAAAAAGTTAAAGTTCAGTTCCCGAAGAACATGGGTTAGCACAAGGAAGGTCTGGAAGAGCTAATTTCGGGAAGCCTCCTGAGAGGTATGGATTTGAAGACATGGTATCTTATGCACTGCAGGTTGCTGAGGAAGTAGAGCCCGATCTTACGGAACCTTCTACTTTCAAGGATGCAGTTACATGTTCAGAGTCAACTCAATGGTATGCGGCTATGGGTGATGAGATGGAGTCTCTTCACAAGAATCAGACTTGGGTATTGACTATAAGGCCAGAAGGCAGGAAGATTGTGACTTGCGAGTGGATCTTCAAGATGAAAGAAGGAATGTCACTGGCAGAGGGGGTCAAGTATAAAGCTCACGTTGTTGCAAGGGGTTTCACACATATAGAAGGGGTGGATTATAATGAGATCTTCTCACCAGTGGTCAGACACACTTCGATCAGAGTGTTGCTAACGATAGTGGCACAGAGAGATTTGGAGCTTGAGCAACTGGACGTCAAGACAGCTTTTTTGCATGGAGAGTTGGAAGAGGAGATATACATGACACAGCCGGAAGGATTTCAAGTTCTGGGGAAAGAAGATCAAGTTTGCAGGTTGAAGAAGTCCTTGTATGGACTTAAGCAGTCACCGAGGCAGTGGTACAATAAGTTTGACAGCTATATGACAGAGATCGGATACACGAGGAGCCCATATGATTGTTGTGTGTATCACAATAAGTTGGTAGATGGGTCATACATCTATTTGGTGCTTTATGCAGATGATATGTTGATAGCAGCAGTCAAGAAGACAGAGATTCAGAAACTGAAAGGTAGGCCGCAGAGTTTGAGATGAAGGATTTAGGCAACGCAAAGAAAGTTCTAGGTATAGAGATCTATAGAGACAGAACCAAACGAAAACTGTTCTTATCCCAGAAAAGTTACATTAAGAAAGTTTTAGAAAAGTTTGGTATGTCGACAGCTAAAGCTATAGATACTTCAAGTGCAGCGAATGCACAGTTGTCAGTTGCGTTTGGGCCCACATCAGTTGAGGAGAAAGAGTATATGGCTCGAGTAACCTATGCTAGTGCAGTTGGTAGTTTAATGTATGCTATTGTGTGCACTAGGCTGGATCTTGCACAGGAAGTTAGTGTTGTTAGTCGGTTTATGGGTAATCCGGGTAAGGAGCACTGGCAGGCTGTGAAGCGGATCTTTAGGTACCTTCGGGGTACCAGTGACGTCTGGCTCATCAATAGAGGTGGAGCAAAATGTGTAGTAGAAGGCTTCTCAGATTCGGACTATTCAGGTGATGTTGATACAAGAAGATCGATGACCGGATATGTATTCACGCTTGGTGGGTCAGTTGTCAGTTGGAAGGCTATTTTGCAGGCTACAGTGACGTTGTCTACAACAGAAGCAGAATACATGGCATTGACAGAGTCCGCTAAGGAATGAATATGGTTGAAGGGATTGATCAGTGATCTTGGGATACATCAGGATCAGGCTATTATTTATTGCGATAGTTTGAGCGCGATTTGTTTGGACAAGGATCAAGTTCATCATGAGAGGACCAAGCACATTGATGTCAGCTTTCACTTTCTAAGGGATGAGAAACGAGTAAAGGTGAAGAAGGTAGGGACGACGGACAACCCTGCAGATATGTTCACGAAACACGTGACGGGAAGTAAGTTCCAACATTGTTTAGACTTGCTGAATGTTCGCAGTTATTAGATAGCAGAAGAGACGAGGGGGAAGAAAAGGTTTGTTGTCATGGAGATTCAAAGTCAAGGTGGAGACTGTTGGGTTAATGCCTTTGAATTTGGGACGCCGAGTTAAAGGATTAAACAACAAGAAGATTTCGTAATTCCAGGACTGCAGCACTGAAGGTCCGGGCGGACCTTCACATAAGACCTGGGCGGACCAAGGGGGTCCGGGCGCACCAGATTGAGGACCCGGGCAGTACAAAGCACGTCGGAAATAATGAATGATAGAAAGGAGTAGATACGGGCGGACCTTGAAAGGCACCCGACCGGACCAAGGCCAAGGGTCCGACCGAACCAAGGTCAATATGTAACGCCCATCCTTAATCTCGTTAAATATTTGACTTATTGGTTAAATTCTTGACTTGCTTGTTAAATTCTTGACTAGCATATTTATATGCTATTTTATTTGAGTTAATTATTTAACTACTTTAGAAAATTAAGGTGGTTAAATGTCAAAGTTGAAAGTTTAGGGGCCTTTTTGTCAAAGTTAGAACTTGAGGGGCCTAGTTGCAATTCTTGGATAGTTGAAGTATATCAAGTTGGGTTTGCTTTTATCTGAGATTCATTTCTCCCCAAATTTCTTACGCTCTCTCTGGGTGAAAAAGCTAGGTTTAGGATTCTTCCTATTCTCGACTCCTCGAGCTTAATTAATCCTCCGTTCGTGATTCTGGTCCCGGATAAATATTCGTGGCGTTGAATAGAGCGTTCCAGGTCGATCAGAAATTTATTTGGGTAACTTTGATTTCGGACTAGGTAAGTTATTGACTCCCCCTTACTTGTAATAACATGCATATATGTTATTCCCGCTACTTGTTCTTGTTAAAATTGTGTTTTAAGCAATTTTTGTGATACTTGTAAATTTGGTACGAAGGGAGTATTCGTATGAAGTAAAAGAATGAAGTAGGCTTGCAAAAGTGCCTGGGAAATGACTTGAGAAAGTATTGAAAAATTACACTCCTATTCGTGAGACGGTAAAATAGTAACTTGATTTAAATATTATTAGAAAAATTGTACTATTATTTGTGGTACGGGGAAATGAATGAAAGTATCCCTAAATGTTTATAGTAGTATATTATAAAATTGTACTTATACTTTTGGGGACGGTGAAATATTAAATTGGAATAAAAGGAAATTATCCTATTATTTATGGGACGGTAAAAGAAATGAATGGAGCTTGAAATAGTGTCTCGGGTATTGCCTAAGGGTTAGTAAATGTATACTCCTACGCTTGGGACGGAGATTTCTAAGCCTGGAAAGAAATTTGGTATTTGCTAAAAATTGTACCAGGCGCCCGCCTGGTGGTACCTCGAGCGCCCGCTTGTTTCACCAGAAGTTTTGGGCCTCGAGCGCCCGCTTGTTTCACCAGAAGTTTTGGGTTTCAAAAGTGTTTCAATGAGCGGCCGCCCGGTCTACCATAGGCGCCCGCCCGGTCCCCTGTTTCAACCAAAGTGTTTTAAATCTAAATTAAATTGAAAGCTTATCCCTCCTAAGGCATATAGCCTTAAGATAAGATGTCCTAGCAAGTGTTGTGACACCTTAGGAGTATCAGAAGTGAGTCTTGAACATGATTACTCATTAAATTAAAATGAGAACTTGAGTATAAAAGGAAGAACTCTTCTTTATGTCTTGAAAGTGCTATGAACAAGCACTTATGTGTTATGCTTGTCTTGGAACCTATGTTTTTGCACCTTGAGAGCACCAAATTAGTGTCTTGAGCTCGAATATCCTATATAGGGGATTATGAACTTGTAAGTATGATTGGTATAGCTCATTTACTTAATTTGAACTCGAAGGATTCTTGGTCTAGGTTTAGGGTACTACCCTAGATGGCCTAGATGAGTGTTGTAGAACACTCTAGTACTGGAAAATAGTCCCTTTGTGAACAAATGAAATGTGGACTTGAATTATAATTAAATGATAACTTGAGTATAAGAGTAGTAACTCTTTTATGTGTCTTGAAGTTAATATTTGTGTACCTTAGGGGCACCAACTAATGTCTTGAGCTTGAATGTCCTAAGAAAAGGATTGGAAAATAGAACGTGAAAGATGTATAATTCATCTTCCTAGCTTGAACTTGAAGTATAAGATAATTAACCCTTGTACATGTTTAACCATCCAAGGAAATGGATTGAGAACTTGGATATAAGATGATAAAATCTTGTATATGTCTTGAATGTCTTGAATGTCTTGAATGTCTTGAATGTCTTGAATGTCTTAAGTTGAGACAGTAACTTGAAGTATAAGACAATAAAATCTTGTACATGACTTGAACATCCAAATAATTGGATTAAGACTTGAATATAAGATTATAAAATCTTGTACGTGCCTTGACACAATATATGTGTATGGTAATAAACTTGAAAGATCCTTGATGTGTATATGCAAATCTTGCATATAGTTACTTGATAGAATGTGGCTTCTTGATTACTTGATACATGGTATAAATAACCAAAAGAGTTGGGATATGGAGTTAGATAGAGAATAACTAACTCTACTACACATTTGAATTTGATACGTGTATAGTGGAAGTGCTATGAATAAGCACTAAAGTGCTAGTGATTGGTTTTAATCGTGTATATACTCAATGACGTATATAAAGAATAAAGAAGATATCTTGTCTTGAAATGGGTTCCTAAAGAAAATAGGGACTAGTGTAATATGAAGATAATTCATATAATCGTGAATACTACGATTTAAGTTAATAAGAATAACTTCAGAACACAATATGTGTTGGAAAATGTATTCGATTATTAACGATACATATACGTGAGATATGACTGTGACTAGGTATGATGTGACCTATTATATTACGTGTTTAGGGTCTAAGGTATTGGGCTCTATTTGATAGTAAGGGTATCGTGATAAACACTTTAATGTGTTAAACGTGATATGAATATGTACGTGCAAACTTGGCATGTGACAAAGTGATATAGAATGATATACCCTACTACTTGTTTGAGGTCTGTTATTAATAGACTCTAACTTGGATTGACCGTGTTATATGGACACTCTACGTGCCATTGATTAGATTGATTTGTCTTCGCAATGATTGCGTACGTGTACTTGTATTCTCGTGAGCACATGATACATGATTACATGGTGCATATTCTTGTGAGCACATGATACATGATTACATGGTGCATATTCTCGTGAGCACATGATACATGATTACATGGTGCATAAAGACTGGTCCACTAATATGGGACTTAGTTCTATTCTCGTAGTTCAAGTAAACATCTACTTGTGCATTCTTGTGTGAGTCCAGCTGGTTCTCCTTGCTTGTTCGTTAATATATAGGTTCACGCTTGTCGCGAGAGCTGGGGCTTAAGTGACAATCGGGTCCCTATGTATTTGCGCTTGACCCCTTACTACCGGCCATAGTAAGGGCATAGCTTCCTTGGTTGGAGCAATAAGCCTGACTTAAGTGAATGCTAAACTCTTGTCTTGAACACCTCGTGGATCTTGTTCTTGTGGATGACACTGGTTACCAGGTCTTCTTATATACTGCACAGCAGTTTCTTGTTCTTGTTCTTGGTTGTCCTCAGCTAGAAAAGCATCGACAACAAATGGTATTCTTGGGAGGAATAAGGAAGGATTCAGGTAAAAATGCGTGATAGGCCTATGTGCATCTTGGTGAGCTGGTCTAGCCTCTCACACTACTTGACTATTTGGTACCTGATCATATCTTGAGCTTGATTACTTGTTGAGTTGGCTTAGCCTTTCCTATACTTGTTACTTGATGATACTTGATATATGATTAGTTGAGTATCTACTTGTATTGCATGATAACATGACATATAGTTGCATGTTAATAGCTTACTGAGATTTATCTCACCCTTTATTTGTTTAATTGTTTCCCCCCCAGGAAAGCAGGGGATAGTACGCAGTGAGGCTCGACTTAGCTGGGGACTTACTCAGCAGGATATTCTTGTTCGAAGTTAGTGTCCTTTTATATTTTGGTAAGGACGATCTTGTATGAGTTAATAAACTCTGGGCTTGTATTGGGTAGTATTTGTTGTCCCTAGACAGTTCTTGATGCCAGCTTATTTGCTAGGCATGTCTTCCGCTGTATGTAACCTTGTTTGGTTTTAATTTTCTTGGTCTAGAACTCGTGTGAGCTATCTTAGCTCCCTACTCTTGAGTATATATATCATGTAAATTTTTTTTTAACAGGTATTGTTCCTGTTTCCCGTTAGTTTCTTGTTTCTTGTTAGTTACGCGCACCAGGTTCGAGGTTCTATTAGGGAATCCCGGGACTTGGGGCGTGTCAGTTTGGTATCAGAGCTATGGTTTAGCTCTAAGCCTGGATAGGGTCTATGGCCTAGGTTGGGCTAGTCTTGGGTATGTTTTCGACGCCGAGTGCTTCGTTACTTATTGTCATACCAGGCATAGGACTGGTGTTGATAGTGTTGATCCAATTGGATTAGATGGTTTGAGAATCGAGAGCGCGAGTCTTTAAAGACTTAGGCGTAGCTATCTTGTCTAGTGGATATGGTTTCGTGCTATATATGCATGCTTGTCCTTATCTCCTGAATTACGTGGAAGTGTATTCTCTAGTAAGAGACTACATGCTTGATATTGTTATGTATAAGAGCTTGATAGAAGTGTGGGTTATAACACCCTATACGTTCTATGTTAACTTGGTCATGTTACCTAGATGGGACATTGATGTGATACGTGTTATGGTTTGGCTCTTACGTGTTATGATTTGGCTTTCTATATGTTATGCCATTCTTGTTTACCACAATAGATGGTAATTATTTCTATGCTAGTATGCTTGACTATATATGTGAGCATGATAGATTTATGCATAACCTTTATGTTCTACATTGAAAGTCTAGAAAGGGTTCTTGAGATTGTACTGGGTATTTAACCTATGCGATTAATAGTGGAATTCCTACTGAGTAGTGCATGTTACTTGATGAGAACCTGGGTTATCTTGAGTGGTTACAGTGCAAATACAGTGCTGACACCTGGATTAATGTTCTTGACCTCGATTGAGTTAAACGAGTTGAAGATTCAACTTGAGAATTTCTTGATAGAGGATATATCTACCTTGTAGTGGATGCCTGAAGTAACCATCTTTGTTGACCTATAAGTGGAAACAACCAAGGTACGTGTGTTCTTGAGATTTCGTGGTCTTGTTAGAGATTCATGAATGAATTTCGAAGGCAGCTCCATTGTTAACTATTTGACACCGAGAGCTACATCTTTTGATGGATTGTCTTGATGGATTGATATACGTAAAGTCAGTTTTGAATATTGAAACGATGGATAACCACGACTTCAGTATCTGAGATTGCCTAGTGGATTTGACTAGTATTACAGTGATCTGGAGGATATAACCAGTCCTATTATTTCTAGTGGATATGTCAAGTTTCACCGATATAGTGGATTGACTAATCGAGTCTACTTGACTTTATGTGTTTTGATGTTATAATTGATACATCTAAATTGCATAGAATATTTGTGAGTATCTGTGCATAGTCGTGATGTTCTTGAGTTTTACTTGTTGATTATATATGTTATAATCTTAATCTAGTAAAAATTCGAGGACGAATTTTCTTTAAGGTGGGGAGGATGTAACGCCCATCCTTAATCTCGTTAAATATTTGACTTATTGGTTAAATTCTTGACTTGCTTGTTAAATTCTTGACTAGCATATTTATATGCTATTTTATTTGAGTTAATTATTTAACTACTTTAGAAAATTAAGGTGGTTAAATGTCAAAGTTGAAAGTTTAGGGGCCTTTTTGTCAAAGTTAGAACTTGAGGGGCCTAGTTGCAATTCTTGGATAGTTGAAGTATATCAAGTTGGGTTTGCTTTTATCTGAGATTCATTTCTCCCCAAATTTCTTACGCTCTCTCTGGGTGAAAAAGCTAGGTTTAGGATTCTTCCTATTCTCGACTCCTCGAGCTTAATTAATCCTCCGTTCGTGATTCTGGTCCCGGATAAATATTCGTGGCGTTGAATAGAGCGTTCCAGGCCGATCAGAAATTTATTTGGGTAACTTTGATTTCGGACTAGGTAAGTTATTGACTCCCCCTTACTTGTAATAACATGCATATATGTTATTCCCGCTACTTGTTCTTGTTAAAATTGTGTTTTAAGCAATTTTTGTGATACTTGTAAATTTGGTACGAAGGGAGTATTCGTATGAAGTAAAAGAATGAAGTAGGCTTGCAAAAGTGCATGGGAAATGACTTGAGAAAGTATTGAAAAATTACACTCCTATTCGTGAGACGGTAAAATAGTAACTTGATTTAAATATTATTAGAAAAATTGTACTATTATTTGTGGTACGGGGAAATGAATGAAAGTATCCCTAAATGTTTATAGTAGTATATTATAAAATTGTACTTATACTTTTGGGGACGGTGAAATATTAAATTGGAATAAAAGGAAATTATCCTATTATTTATGGGACGGTAAAAGAAATGAATGGAGCTTGAAATAGTGTCTCGGGTATTGCCTAAGGGTTAGTAAAAGTATACTCCTACGCTTGGGACGGAGATTTCTAAGCCTGGAAAGAAATTTGGTATTTGCTAAAAATTGTACCAGGCGCCCGCCTGGTGGTACCTCGAGCGCCCGCCTGCTTCACCAGAAGTTTTGGGTTTCAAAAGTGTTTCAATGAGCGGCCGCCCGGTCTACCATAGGCGCCCGCCCGATCCCCTGTTTCAACCAAAGTGTTTTAAATCTAAATTAAATTGAAAGCTTATCCCTCCTAAGGCATATAATCTTAAGATAAAATGTCCTAGCAAGTGTTGTGACACCTTAGGGGTATCAGACGTGAGTCTTGAACATGATTACTCATTAAATTAAAATGAGAACTTGAGTATAAAAGGAAGAACTCTTCTTTATGTCTTGAAAGTGCTATGAACAAGCACTTATGTGTTATGCTTGTCTTGGAACCTATGTTTGTGCACCTTGAGAGCACCAAATTAGTGTCTTGAGCTCGAATATCCTATATAGGGGATTATGAACGTGTAAGTATGATTGGTATAGCTCATTTACTTAATTTGAACTCGAAGGATTCTTGGTCTAGGTTTAGGGTACTACCCTAGATGGCCTAGATGAGTGTTGTAGAACACTCTAGTACTGGAAAATAGTCCCTTTGTGAACAAATGAAATGTGTACTTGAATTATAATTAAATGATAACTTGAGTATAAGAGTAGTAACTCTTATGTGTCTTGAAGTTAATATTTGTGTACCTTAGGGGCACCAACTAATGTCTTGAGCTTGAATGTCCTAAGAAAAGGATTGGAAAATAGTACGTGAAAGATGTATAATTCATCTTCCTAGCTTGAACTTGAAGTATAAGATAATTAACTCTTGTACATGTTTAACCATCCAAGGAAATGGATTGAAAACTTGGATATAAGATGATAAAATCTTGTATATGTATTGAATGTCTTGAATGTCCTGAATGTCTTGAATGTCTTGAATGTTTTGAATGTCTTAAGTTGAGACAGTAACTTGAAGTATAAGACAATAAAATCTTGTACATGACTTGAACATCCAAATAATTGGATTAAGACTTGAATATAAGATTATAAAATCTTGTACGTGCCTTGACACAATATATGTGTATGGTAATAAACTTGAAAGATCCTTGATGTGTATATGCAAATCTTGCATATAGTTACTTGATAGAATGTGGCTTCTTGATTACTTGATACATGGTATGAATAACCAAAAGAGTTGGGATATGGAATTAGATAAAGAATAACTAACTCTACTACACATTTGAATTTGATACGTGTATAGTGGAAGTGCTATGAATAAGCACTAAAGTGCTAGTGATTGGTTTTAATCGTGTATATACTCAATGACGTATATAAAGAATAAAGAAGATATCTTGTCTTGAAATGGGTTCCTAAAGAAAATAGGGACTAGTGTAATATGAAGATAATTCATATAATCGTGAATACTACAATTTAAGTTAATAAGAATAACTTCAGAACACAATATGTGTTGGAAAATGTATTCGATTATTAACGATACATATACGTGAGATATGACTGTGACTAGGTATGATGTGACCTATTCTATTACGTGTTTAGGGTCTAAGGTATTGGGCTCTATTTGATAGTAAGGGTATCGTGATAGACACTTTAATGTGTTAAACGTGATATGAATATGTACGTGCAAACTTGGCATGTGACAAAGTGATATAGAATGATATATCCTACTACTTGTTTGATGTCTGTTATTAATAGACTCTAACTTGGATTGACCGTGTTATATGGACACTCTACGTGCCATTGATTAGATTGATTTGTCTTCGCAATGATTGCGTACGTGTGCTTGTATTCTCGTGAGCACATGATACATGATTACATGATGCATATTCTTGTGAGCACATGATACATGATTACATGGTGCATATTCTCGTGAGCACATGATACATGATTACATGGTGCATAGAGACTGGTCCACTAATATGGGACTTAGTTCTATTCTCGTAGTTCAAGTAAACATCTACTTGTGCATTCTTGTGTGAGTCCAGCTGGTTCTCCTTGCTTGTTCGTTAATATATAGGTTCACGCTTGTCGCGAGAGCTGGGGCTTAAGTGACAATCGGGTCCCTATGTATTTGCGCTTGACCCCTTACTACCGGCCATAGTAAGGGCATAGCTTCCTTGGTTGGAGCAATAAGCCTGACTTAAGTGAATGCTAAACTCTTGTCTTGAACACCTCGTGGATCTTGTTCTTGTGGATGACACTGGTTACCAGGTCTTCTTATATACTGCACAGCAGTTTCTTGTTCTTGTTCTTGGTTGTCCTCAGCTAGAAAAGCATCGACAACAAATGGTATTCTTGGGAGGAATAAGGAAGGATTCAGGTAAAAATACGTGATAGGCCTATGTGCATCTTGGTGAGCTGGTCTAGCCTCTCACACTACTTGACTATTTGGTACCTGATCATATCTTGAGCTTGATTCCTTGTTGAGTTGGCTTAGCCTTTCCTATACTTGTTACTTGATGATACTTGATATATGATTAGTTGAGTATCTACTTGTATTGCATGATAACATGACATATAGTTGCATGTTAATAGCTTACTGAGATTTATCTCACCCTTTATTTGTTTAATTGTTCCCCCCCCCAGGAAAGCAGGGGATAGTACGCAGTGAGGCTCAACTTAGCTGGGAACTTACTCAGCAGGATATTCTTGTTCGAAGTTAGTGTCCTTTTATATTTTGGTAAGGACGATCTTGTATGAGTTAATAAACTCTGGGCTTATATTGGGGTAGTATTTGTTGTCCCTAGACAGTTCTTGATGCCAGCTTATTTGCTAGGCATGTCTTCCGCTGTATGTAACCTTGTTTGGTTTTAATTTTCTTGGTCTAGAACTCGTGTGAGCTATCTTAGCTCCCTACTCTTGAGAATATATATCATGTAAATTTTGTTTTTAACAGGTATTGTTCCTGTTTCCCGTTAGTTTCTTGTTTCTTGTTAGTTACGCGCACCAGGTTCGAGGTTCTATTAGGGAATCCCGGGACTTGGGGCGTGTCACAATACCCGCCCAGACCAAGACCCCCAGAATCCAGGTTCGTGCAGATTTTCAGCAATGACGTAAAAGGGAAGGTTTTCAAGTCAGTTTCGTACTAGAATTCCAAGTTCCTATCAGACTTTGAGATAGACTTCACCGGTATAAATAAAGGCCATTAGTCTAGATCAAAGTTAGTCGTTTTGTCTCAGATAAATTATTAGAGTGCTCAGGATAGGTCTGTAATTCTACAGTTACACAGTTAGGAATTTTGTGATCAAAATTTGTGTAGCAGTAATAGTGAGATCTTGTAATCGTTTTTCCAGATTGATAATAATATTCTCCCCCCTCCCCGTGGACGTAGCCAAGTTGGTAAACCACGTATATCGGTGTTTTTGTGATTGCTCGCTTTTCTTATCAAGTCTTGTTATTGCTCTAACACATTCTAATAAATTGCTGCCAAAAAATATGATAAGACTAAATTTGACAAGCACAATTCATAATAATCAAGTGGACATAAGTGTTTGGGATTGGAGTTAAAATCGGGAATGAGAACTCAAGTCTGCATGGAAGAGAAAGGAAGCATAAGGAGGAACTTGCATAAAGCGATAGCATAGCTTATTAAGAGGGTAAACTTTTGGAATAAAGCAGGACGAAAAATTACGGTTCATGCGGCTGTATGGAGCGGAAACTCATTTTATTGTTTTATTTGAGTTCCTTTTGTGCACAATAATTGAATATTTTTCAGGATTTTTTAGTGTATCCTATGTAAAGTTAAATGACGGTTGCAAATAGATTGTAAGGCCACATAATCATGGCTTTCCAACATTCCTAAAAGCAGTCTAATTTTGTGACAAACTAAGTTATCAATTCTTGTATTCTTGACGTCATTTTTGTTTGTTTGTTTCTCTTCTTCTTTATTCTATATTGCTTGGGGTTGGAGATGGGCATTTCGGGCCCAAGCCCGTGGGCAGCCCGTGGGCCCGTGGGCCCTTGCCCGCCAAACCCTTAATCCGTGAGCCCTTAGCCCAAACCCGGCCCTTGGCCCTTGTATTTGACGGGTGGGCCGGACCCTCCAAAATCTAGGTGAACAGGTGTATTGAACCTGATTTTTGAATGTGGCGGCGTCCGTTGGTAACAACACGATAAAAGGCTATGACAGCAGCCTCTATCATTATAACTTGACGCGTATAAGCCATGCGTCCCGATCCTCTATCATGAGTGCTTTCGAGGAATAACCCTTTTACTCTAATTGCGGCCAACAATAATACTCACTTAGTTGGGCATCTCCAAAGATGTACTGCTAACATCTCGTCATAAAGACTTGATCCCATTCAAAGCTTAAAGCTCTTACTATACTTGCAGTTACGAACACCTTTCCAGGTTTATCAGGGGACAGACTCAGACATGTAACATGTCAATCTGTTTTAGGTGTTCCAATTCACCCCACAGCTTGTTATTACCACATTGAACCTTCTTTGTGGGATCTCCACTCAGATAGGTTGGGTTGCTACTACGTATAAATTATATAGGGTTCAGTCCCATCCCCAACCTGGATTTTTGGACAAGAACTAATTCAAGTCCTTTGGTTAAAGGATCAGCAGTGTTATCTTTAGTACTAACATAATCAACAGCTATTACCTTCCGAGACACAAGATCCCTTATAGATTTTAATCTAATTTGGATATGTCTCCTTGTTTTGCAGTTGTACTTGACACTTTTGATTTTCGCAATTGTGGCAGTATTGTCACAATGTATCGAAATCACAGGCTTAGGCTTGCTGATCATGGGTAACTCGGACATCATTCCTTGTAGCCATTCAGCTTCCAATCCAGTAGTGTCAAGGGCAACTAATTCGGCCTCAAAAGTTGACCTAGACAACAAAGTTTGTTTTGTAGACCTCCAGGCGACTGCAGCACTGGCTAGGGTGAAAACATACCCTGTACAGCCATAACTCCTAGAGTTAGTGGAAATCCAGCTAGCATCACTATATCCTTAAAAAACAGCAGGATATCTCTTGTAATGCAGCCCAAGGGAAATAGTTCCCTTCAAGTACCTAAGTACTCAGTTTAGAGCTTCCCAATGAGCTCTATTCGGACACTTAGTGTATCTAGCCAATCTTGTTACGGAGTAGGAAATATCCAGTCTCGTACAATTGGCAAGATACATCAAGCTCCCAATAATCTAAGAATACTTCAATTGAGCCACAGGTACACCAACCTCATTCTTAGTAAGTGCTATAGAAGTATCAAACGGAGTACTAACGATTCTACCATTACTACCAAACTTCTCAATAATACTTTCAGTATAATGAGACTGTGAGATAGTAATGCCTTGAGCTGAACGAGTCAGCTTAAGTCCAAGAATCACGTCAGCAACCCCCATATCCTTCATCTCGAACTTACTTTTCAAGAAAGACTTGGTTTCATCAATTATCCTCATATTATTCCCAAATAACAGAATATCATCAACATATAGGCATAAGACAATACTATTATCACCCTTTATTTTGCTATAGACACATTTATCAAATTCATTCGGAACAAAACCGTGGGATAAGACAATTTGATAAAATTTCTCATGCCATTGCTTCGGGGCTTGTTTAAGTCCATAAAGAGACTTAACCAGTTTCAAACCTTTTTCTCATTACCAGAAGCTACAAATCCTTCAGGTTGATCCATATAAATTTCTTCCTCAAGATCGCCATGAAGAAAGGCAGTCTTAACATCCATCTGATGGATAGGAAGATCATATACAGAAGCCAATGCTATAAGCATACGAATTGTAGTCATTCTAGCAACAGGGGAATATGTATCGAAATAGTCTATTCCTTCCATTTGCTTAAACCCTTTAGCAACCAGTCTAGCCTTAAACTTATCAACAGTACCATCTGGTTTCATTTTCCTCTTAAAAACCCACTTACACCCTATTGTATTACAACCAGGAGGAAGGTCAACTAATTCCCATGTCCCATTTGAGGCAATAAAATCAATTTCACTTTTAACGGCATCCTTCTATTGCTTAGCATCCGAAGATGCCATAGCTTCCTTGAAGGTATTAGGATCACCCTCGATATTAAAAGTAACGAAGTCACTTCCATAATCCTTGGTAATCCTATCCCGCTTGCTCCTCCTTGGTTCTTCCTCATCATTAGATAAGGAACCAACTGAATCAACCCCCACATTTGTCATCTCTTCCACTTGAGTTGGAATAGAGTCAGATGTAGTGTTAGATTCCTTAAGGAGTCCAGTTTTCATGAGAAACACATCCTCAAAAAATGTTGCATCACGTAACTCAACAATTGAGTTCACCTCTATGCCAGAAATTTCAGATTTGATAATCAGAAATCTCAATGCATAACTAGTTTCAGAATATCCTATAAAGATAGCATCAACAGTTTTTGGACCAAGCTTTTTCCTTCTATGTGCGGGTACAAGTACCTTGGCAAGGCACCCCCACACTTTAAGGTAACTCAAGCTTGTCTTTCTACCTTTCCAAAGTTCAAACGGACTTGCTTGATTATTCTTAGGAGGAACTCTATTCAGAATATGGCAAGCCGTATTCAAAGCTTCACCCCACATATTATTAGGCAATCCAGAACTTATAAGTAGACTATTGATCATATCAGTTAGGGTTCTATTTTTACGTTCAGCAATACCATTAGATTGAGGTGTATATGGTGGAGTCTCTTCATGTACTATGCCATTGTCTTGACAGTAGTACTTAAATGGGTTAGACTCATATTCTCCACCTCTATCAGATCTTAACCGTTTAAGTTTCTTGCCAGTTTGATTTTCTGCTTCCTTCTTAAAAATGATAAACTTTTCCAATGCTTCATCTTTACTATTAAGTAAATAAACATAACATTATCTAGAGCAATCATCAATAAATGTGATAAAGTATTTCTTTTTATCTCTTGTTAAAATCCCATTAAATTCACAAATGTCAGTATGAACTAAATCAAGAATTTCAGAGTCTCTAACAACAGAATGAAACGATTTCTTTACAGATTTAGCTTCAACACAAGTGTGGCATTTAGACTTTTTATCAATAACATGTTTATGTATTAAATCCAGATTCATCATTCTTTTTATGGAATCATAATTTATATGACCTAAACGACCATGTCAAATGTTTGAAGATTCAATATTAAAGGAAACAAGATAATCAATAAATGAATCATCAAGAGTACTAAAATTTTCCTCAACTCTAATTTTAAATAAACCATCCGAAGAGTAACCCTTCGCAACAAAACTACCAGAATCCAAAAGTATAACTTTATTACATTTAAATGAAATCTCTAAACCTTCTCTAACTAAGCAACTACCACTAATGATATTACGACGAACATCAGGAACGTGATACACTCGGTGCAAGGTCAGAATGCGCCCATTAGGAAACTTCAGGTCCAAGCTTCCAGTCCCAAGCACTTTGGCAGCACTAGAGTTCCCCATCGTCACTGTTCTCCCACGTTCAGGCTGGTAAGATACAAATAGCAACTTATCAGCACAAACGTGCATATTTGCCCCAGTATCTACAAACCACTCATTGGGTTCATAAACAGTACAAAGTTCATGTTTAGAGATTATATACTTGGTATTTCGGTGGTCAAAGACTCAATTCCAGGTGCACCAGCATCCGGCTCATCGTCATTGGGTCCAATCACCATGTTCACTAGCCCTTGATCCGCAGAACCTTGTGGCGCTTTTCCTTTCTTGGACGGGCAGTCCCGAGAAAAGTGCCCACCTCTTCTACAGTTCTAGCAAGTCTGTTTTGCTTTTGGATTTTTCTGGATGTTCTTTTTAGGTTTCAACGTAGAGTTATCTTTAGATCCATTTTTAACAGCTTTTCCTCTGTTCTTAGCACTAGCAGTTATCAGATTGACATTTACCTCCACAGGTACACTAACACTGTTACTATGATGCACTTCCTGGATCGATATTGCATTCATCAAGTCATTGAGTGTCAAGCTTCCTGTACGGTGCTTGAGACTCATACCGAATTCCTCCTAAGCACGAGGAAACTTCTCAATGATCGACATGACTACGAACTTCTCAGGAAGTTCCATAGCCCCATCCTTGAGTGATTGCAATATGATCTGGAATTCATGCACTTGATCAGTAACAGATTTCCCATCAACCATCCGATACTTCAGGAACTTAGACACACAGTATTTTTCAACACCAACATCGCCAGTGTTATACTTTGTGTTAAGTGATTCCCACAGCGAAGCAGCAGTGAGTGGAGCAGAACAGTATACATCGAAGAGCACATTCGATAGAGCCGAAAGAATGCATCCACGAACAACACCATCCCTCTCTGCCCACTGGACAGCAGCCTTTGCTGTTTCAGGGTCTTTATCGTCAATGGCAGGGCACTTCTCAGTCAGCATACCAGTCATTCCCTTAATTGACAACCAGATCTTCATGCGCTCCTGCCAGCGCTTGAAGTTCTTTCCAGCGAACTTCTCAGGCAGATCTGAGGTGTCAACAAGGGACTTGAATGGAGCAGTATTACCAGATGAAGTCATGATTAAAAAATTCTCTTAGACTGTTGGAATAAAATATTCGACCAGTTCAGATTAAACAGAATTAATCAATTAAAGGGGCAATCACGAATTCAATAGCAATACAGATTATAGCCAAAAGCATAATAGAAATAGCAACAGAACGCGTACCAGGAAAAAGGCAAACAGGAAAAAACAAATGGGAGTCAAAATACTTATCAGATCGAGTCGCCTGTATGAAGACTCTCCTAAGAGAATTTATTGCCCCCTTACTGGTGCGACAAAAAGTTACGACAAAATCCTCCGAGGATAAAATTATCTCAGCAAACGTACCAAGAAATCTCGCACGAACAGGTACAGATGCACTTGCGCCTGCTGTCCCACTTCGCCTGAATCGCCCGCTCAGATCAATCACAGAAACAGTGTATGGAAAAGACAGATTTCGGGTTGCAAAAATCAGAAGGTATTTTTGCGTTAGTAAATCTGAAACCGGGGATGTTATTTTATACACGTATGAAGTCGGTTTAGGGTTTTTTAGAAGGACTCTAAAACCTACTCGTAGCTTATTCTTGAAGGAAAAGCAACTGCACAGTTAGAGTTCAGTTAGGAAACTGACGAGACTAACTGTTTCCGTTAGCAACAAGGAAACTTCAAATGAATTTTGACTAAAAAGATACGCCCACGAACCATTCGCCCAAACGCCCGAGCCCGGCCTGGCCGCACCGAGCCGAGCGAGCGCGCGTGTGGGGAAAGGTTCAAGTCCACCTCACATGTAACTTGAACATGAGACTATGAAGTGCCTTGTAATTTATGGCACTTCAACTTCCCATTCCTATTCCATGTGGGTTGGGACAAAAAGCCCTTTATATTCCCAAACAAAGGGGAGGTTTGGCTTTCCTATCCCATGTGGGATATCAACCAACCCATTTCATCTTTGAGAATTAAAGCACTTCAATGCCCATCTTTGAAGTCTTAGAACCATGGATTAACTCCATAATTTGGCTTTCACCAAAACACACAATTTCGTTATGCTACATCATACAATGTATATCAACATTGACCAAGGTCAAACTCAAAGGGACCCACAAATGGGACCCACCCAAAGTTGACCAAATGTCAAATTTCCAACAACTTTTTTGTGCCCCAATTATTATTCTAAAAGTAGATCGAAAAAGCATATGGGAGCATTACTTAATTAAAATATATCACCATACGTTTCTTGCAACATTTAACAATACTATACCTATGCCTTTCAATTATTAAAAAGTGTACTTCAAAAGATGATAGCTACATTTTTATGTGGTTTTATATGTCCCAGACCGGGTTCTTAAATTCAAAAGTTATATCACTCCAATTTACTTGGATTTTGATAAGTTTAAAAATACAACCACAACCTACTAAGGGGTGTTTGGCGTATCAAACATCAAGTGCTTGATGCTTAATATAATATAAGGGTAATTTGGAGGTAGAATGCTTTTGATCACTTTGGGCGCTACATGTTAGATGTTGAGTGAAACTCTTACTCGTCAAGCTAGGATTTTGATTCTCAATGATTAAGAGGATTATTTATGTTTAATAAAAAAATAAAATCATGCATCCTACCTTCAAATTACTCTTACAATATATCAAACATCAAGCACTTGATGCTTGATGGACCCGGAACCGCTCCACCCAAGTTAGCTCCACCCCTCCACCCAATGGTGCCGATCAAGGCCACATAAGCGTGCCGATTGGGTGTGCGGCTAAGATGATTTCAATTTTTTGTGGGTCCCACCGAATTCGGACACATGTGGCCTTGATCGGCACCATTGGGTGTAGCTAAAATGAGGTGGCTCTAATTGGCACCGTTGGGTGGAACTAACTCCCCGGTGGAGCGGTTCGAAATCCATGCTTGATGCACCAAACACCTCCTAAAAGTATAGTATCGTGACGGACCTACACTTGATTATGTGCCAGTTTTATTGATCTTTTAAATAAAAAACAGTGATTCAGAATTGAATTAAAACTGAATGCTCATATCTACCGATCTGTAAATAAGTTATTACTGTACATAAATTCCTGTAATGTTGGTTGCTAGACCAATAATTATGTCCGGATATGTATTCACGCTTGGTGGGCCAGTTGTCAGTTGAAAGGCTACTTTGTAGGCTACAGTGACGTTGTCTACAACAGAAGCAAAATACATGGCATTGACAGAGTCCGCTAAGAAAGGAATATGGTTGAAGGGATTGATCAGCGATCTTGGGATACATCAGGATCAGGCTATTATTTATTGCGATAGTTTGAGCGCGATTTTTTTGGCCAAGGATCAAGTTCATCATGAGAGGACCAAGCACATTGATGTCAGATATCACTTTATAAGGGATGAGAAATGGGTAAAGGTGAAGAAGGTAGGGACGGCGGATAACCCTGCAGATATGTTCACTAAACCCGTGACGGGAAGCAAGTTCCAACATTGCTTGGACTTGCTGAATGTTCGCAACTATTAGATAGCAGAAGAGGCGAGGGGTGATAAAAGGTTTGTTGTCATGGAGATTCAAAGTCAAGGTGGAGATTGTTGGGTTAATGCCTTTGAATTTGGGACGCCGAGTTAAAGGATTAAACAACAAGAAGATTTCGTAATTCCAGGACTGCAGCACTGAAGGTCCGGGCGGACCTTCACATAAGACCCGGGCGGACCAAGGGGGTCCGGGCGCACCAGATTGAGGACCCGGGCAGTACAAAGCACGTCGGAAATAATGCATGATAGAGAGGAGTAGATCCGGGCGGACCTTGGAAGGCACCCGGCCGGACCAAGGCCAAGGGTCCGACCGAACCAAGGTCAACACCCGCCCGGACCAAGACCCCAGAATCCAGGTTCGTGCAGATTTTCAGCAATGACGTAAAAGGGAAGGTTTTCAAGTCAGTTTCGTACTAGAATTCCAAGTTCCTATCAGACTTTGAGATATACTTCACCGGTATAAATAGAGGCCATTAATCTAGATCAAAGTTAGTCGTTTTGTCTCAGATAAATTATCAGAGTGCTCAGAATAGGTCTGTAATTCTACAGTTACACAGTTAGGAATTTTGTGATCAAAATTCGTGTAGCAGTAATAGTGAGATCTTGTAATCGTTTCTCCAGATTGATAATAATATTCTCTCCCCTCTCCGTGGATGTAGCCAAGTTGGTGAACCACGTATATCGGTGTTCTTGTGATTTCTCGCTTTCTTATCAAATCTTGTTATTGCTCTAACACATTCTAATAAATTGCTGCCAAAAATATGATAAGACTAAATTTGACAAGCACAATTCATAATAATCAAGCGGACATAAGTGTTTGGGATTGGAGTTAAAATTGGGAATGAGAACTCAAGTCTGCATGGAAGAGAAAGGAAGCATATAAAGCGATAGCATAGCTTATTAAGAGGGTGAACTTTTGGAATAAAGCAGGACGAAAAATTACGGTTCATGCGGCTGTATGGAGCGGAAACTCATTTTATTGTTTTATTTGAGTTCCTTTTGTGCACAATAATTGAATATTTTTCAAGGTTTTTTAGTGTATCCTATGTAAAGTTAAATGACGGTTGCAAACAAATTGTAAGGCCACATAATCATGGCTTGCCAACATTCCTAAAAGCAGTCTAATTTTGTGACAAACTAAGTTATCAATTCTTGTATTCTTGACGTCATTTTTGTTTGTTTGTTTCTCTTCTTCTTTATTCTATATTGCTTGGGGCTAATTTTCTAAACATCCGGTATAAGAGCTTTGGTTCTTGATCTGAGCTAAAGTTTTTTTTGAGCTAAAGTTTTTTTTGTATGGGTTGTTCATGTGATTTTGTAGGAACAGCCGAGGATGGTAAGAAGGGTATGATTGAAAGCTTTGATTGAACTAATTTCAACTTTTAGACACGTAGATTAATGACTTGCTTTACAACAAGGATTTGCTATCAACCATTGGGCGAGAAATCTGCGGATATGAAGGACACAGAATGGGTAGACACCCCAACAACCTTCCCTCAAACCAAGTACATCGAACAAATATTGTACCATCGTTATCCATCATCAGTGATACACGACGCCTGATCACAAACATTAAGAAGAAGACTTTCGACACAAGACTTTCATTGATAACCACCACCACCGAAACACACACAGTGGCGGACCTCGAATTTTTACTCAGCAGGTGCACAATCACACTATTTTTTTAAAAAATTAGCTATTACATTAAAAAAAAAAAATCATAAAAAAGGAAAAGGAAAGAGAAATCAAAATATAAGCATTTTGTATGTAATTTGTTATTAACTAGCATAATAAATGTATAAGAACCAAACACGATTAATTTGTTATTAATTTTTTAATTAAACCAATTAACTAACCTTAAATTAAAACAATATTGTGTGTGTGGTGTCTTTGGCAATTCAAAAATTAGTAAATTACATATTTTAATTAATTTTGAACATTAATAATAATTATTAAACATTCATTTCACAGTGACAATATTGATCAAATCAAATTAGAAACACAATAATTAAATTTAAATAAAAAAAAGAAGCAAGAAGCAAATGTTGGCCCCAACTAATAACATAGCATTTAAAAATGTAAGTGCAAAAGTTATGAGGAGGATGCTGGGGTTCAAACCCAGACCATACTATACACAAATAATAGCATCTTGACCACCTGAGCTAGAGACAACGCTTTATCTAGCGAGTGCACTTTCAATAATATATTCTCAACACAAAAAAATTTTCGAGTTAGTCTCTTGTAAAACGCGTTTTTCCTAAAGGTTGGGAAAAACGTGTTTTTTCAAAATCATCTAGTAGTCCTCAACACACTAACTGGATATTCGTAACACAGCAACTGGACATCCTAAACATTGTCACTGGCTTTCTATTAACACTTCTGTTCCTCAAAAAAAAAAAAATCAGAAAAACTTCTGACTATCACTTTCAAAGGTTCTGGCTATCACTTTCAAAGGTTCTGACTATCAATCTCATATCCAGAAGGCTTTATATTGATATCCAGGACCCTTCTGGTTATCACTTTCAAAGGTTCTGACTATCAATCTCATATCCAGAAGGTTTTATATTGATATCCAGAACCGTTTGAGAAGTTCCGATTATTTACAAAAATGCCACCGCGTGTTTTTTAAAAACACGTTTTTCCTGAGCGTTTTGTAAAACGCGTTTTACGCAAGATTTTAGCAAAAAAATCTTCTTTGGCAACAAAAGTTCAGCAGGTGCACATGCACCCCCACCTTATAATGGAGGTCCGCCCCTGTACACACATCCAATTGTGTCGGGCCGGTCTACGAACATGTCTCAGATTCTACTTATCAGTAGGGCTGTTATGCGGATTGAGCTCGGCTCGGTATGGGCTCGAAAAAGCTCGAACTCGAGTAGGCTCTAGTTGTAACTCGACTCAAGCTCAAACCGTGTTTCAAGTTCGTTAAGTAATCGAGCCGACAGTGTTCGACTCGTTTAGCTCGTTAAAAGCTCGAATTCCGGTCGATAAGCTAATTAAACTTAAATTTTTATTTTCAACCGGCTCGAACTCGGCTCGATAAGCTTGTTAAGAACAATTTTTTATAGAAAAAAACCTAAGCTTGAGCTCAGCTCGTTAAAACTCAATTTCGATATCTCAAGTTGTTCGCGAGCTCGATCCGACTTGAGCTCGAACAAACAAGTGGGCTCAAGCTCGATAAGTTTTAAACGAGCTTGACACCTCAAAGCTCGCCTTAGCTCGGCTCGTTTACGGCCTACTTATTGGGATAGCGACCGCCGTTCACATTAATATAATACTGTTTGCTTTAAGCCAATCCTTGTAATTCAAAATTGGGTTGAGATTTTTCAAAAAAGACATTAATGGAGTGGTCGAGACTATTATATGCCGCACAATTTATTTTCTGTTGCCGATGTAATTAATAAAACCATCATTTTAAAAAATAACTTGTAATTAATGTACTTCAGAATAAAGTCCTCTTATTATGTCTATGAGTTGGTGTTGTATTAAAGAATTCATTAAGTCATGAGTCACTCACTCGAATACCTAAATGGACTTTGTGGAGAGCAAACAGAAACTAATGATAAAAGTAGGGGCAATGCGAGGGGCACAAAAGAAATTTATAAAATCTAACTCACACAGTGAGATGACGATATTTTATTTGTTGTATCGATCGTGAACCCATCACACTCTAATTAAAAACACCAATAAAATTATTACACCTAAAATTTTGTGAGAAAAGTTTTGTAACTTTTTTGTGCCCCAATTATTATTCTAAAAGTAGATCGAAAAAGCATATGGGAGCATTACTTAATTAAAATATATCACCATACGTTTCTTGAAACATTTAACAATACTATACCTATGTCTTTCAATTATTAAAAAGTGTACTTCTAAAGATGATAGCTACATCTTTTATGTGGTTTTATATGTCCCATCCCAGGCCAGTTTCTTAAATTCAAAAGTTATATCACTCCTATTTACTTGGATTTTGATAAGTTTAAAAATACAACCACAACCTACTAAGAGGGTGTTTGGCGTATCAAGCATCAAGTGCTTGATGCTTAATATAATATAAGTGTAATTTAGAGGTAGAATGCTTTTTGATCACTTTTGGCGCTACATGTTGGATGTTGAGCGAGACTTTTACTCGTCAAGCAAGGATTTTGATTCTCAATGATTAAGAGAATTATTTACGTTGAATAAAAGAATAAAATCATGCATCCTACCTTCAAATTACTCTTACAATATATCAAACATCAAACACTTGATGCTTGATGGACCCGGAACCGCTCCACCCAAGTTAGCTCCACCGCTCCACCCAATGGTGCCGATCAAGGCAACATAGGCGTGCCGATTGGGTGTGCGGCTAAGATGATTTTAATTTTTTGTGGGTCCCACCGAATTCGGACACATGTGGCCTTGATCGGCACCATTGGTTGTAGCTAAAATGAGGTGGCTCCAATCGACACCGTTGGGTGGAGCTAACTCCCCGGTGGAGCGGTTCGAAATCCATGCTTGATGCACCAAACACCCCCCTTTGTGACGGACCTACACTTGATTATGTGCCAGTTTTATTGATCTTTTAAATAAAAAACAGTGATTCAGAATTGAATTAAAACTGAATGCTCATATCTACCGATCTGTAAATAAGTTATTACTGTACATAAATTCCTGTAATGTTGTATTTAACTCGTCGTGGTTGACCTAACGTTCTTTTATTTTATTAAGAGTCAACTTTTCTTTTTAGAGTTATAAGTCGAGCAATGCTAGGGGCACAAAATAAACTTACAAAATCTTGCTCATAAAATGAGGTGGCGATATTTTATTGGTTGCATCGATAATGGACCCGCCACACTCTACTTAAAAACACCAGTAAAATTATTACCCCTAAGATTTTGTGAGCAAGATTTTGTGACTTTTTTGTGCCCCTAATATTATTCTTATAAGTTACACTAATTTTGTTTTATTGTAATTGTGAAAATAATAAAACTTAAAAATGCAATTATTGAATATAAATAAATTAATTTATGTACTTTACCCACCAAATTAAATAAACTATTTGATTAAGTGGTTGGAGTGAAAATAGTTGAAAAATATTTTCTCTCTCTCTCTCTCTCTCTCCTTTTTTTTTAAAAAAAAATTCATTGAATGGAGTTTCCAACTTTCACCGCTTCCTTTTTGTCAACTCGCACATATACGGACAGTACTGTGGTCACAGTCACAAGAACACACATACTATACACTTTGTTTATATAAATTTCATTTGGGATAAGATATAAATGCAAATACAGAGACCCACCAAATTCTTTCCAAGAAAAGGCTGAGTCTTTTGGTATAATTGAAGCTATTTTTAGCTGTTGATCACCTAAAAATGGCTGCTAGGATCATCTCCTCTCTCCTTTCTCCTTCTTACACCGCTTCTGGGTTGCGATCATTCGGTAAATTTCTTCAATTTTGTAATTTTTTTTAATCTTTAATTTCAAGTGATTATTGTATACAGAATGAGTTGATTTGGAATTTCTTCTATACTGATCCTTGACCTTTTCTCAATTTTTTTTTCCCAGCTTTGTTATTGACTATATATATTTTTTTTTATTTTTTTTTAATGTGGAGGATGTCTTTTGTTAATCAATTGTTGTTCCAAAAATTAAGGGTTTTTAGTAAGAAATTATGAACGTTTGAGTTTTGTGGGTGTTGAAATGAATTGACTATCCAGTTTTGACCTTTTTTTGATGCTAAATATGACTAAACCATACAGTCAAATTGATCAAGATGGAAGATTCGTTTTCTGATGATTTGAATATTCATTTCTTTGATTTTAGAGAATAAAACCATAGTTACAGTAGCCTGTTTCTTTTTTGCAATTTCTATTCTACTTAATTTTATTTTTGCGAAAAAGAGTCTTCCAAGTATGATGGAGTTGATTTCGAAAAGTCAAAGTTAAAATCTTTAATTTTTCTTTTCATTTCCATTATCTTAATTTGTTTGGTTTACTTGAAGGAGATTCTTGAAATAAGTTTCTTTGGGGGAGGAGGGGTTGGTGTTCAGTTATTTTATTTGAAACCAGTTTAGATTCTGGATAGCGGGTAAAAAAATGAGAGAAAATAACTTCAAATGGTTTAGATGAACAATTAGACTATAGGAGGTAGGGGAGCATCAAAACTAATGTGAATTATGTACTGCCTTTGTCCCACAATGAATGTCCAATTTTTTTTTATTTTTTTTTTCAAATTTGCTGTTGGTTAAAAGTAAATTTAGAAATATTTTGGTCATTCACTTTGAGACGGAGGGAGTATAATAAAGAAGAACAAGCTTGAGTGTGGTTTGTGTTAGAACTCATTCTGTACTTAGTTGAATAGCGAAAATTGACCTACTTTCAAACTGAATGCAGGCCGACACTCTATTTGGGGCAGAGGCATCACGAGATATAGCACAGCTGTTGCTCATGAAGAGCCAATCACTCCGTCTGTTGAGATAACCGAAACTCAGCTACTCATCAATGGAAAATTTGTTGATGCCGCTTCAGGTGCTTCTTTCATCCGATTTTCATGAATGCCCGAATTCATTGTCTTTATTTACAACTTCAGTTTCATAGTAATTTCATTGTATTTCAAATTTATTGAATAAATGAATTGCGTTGTTTTTGGCTTTAATCAGGCAAGACTTTTCCCACCTTAGATCCTAGAACAGGGGAAGTTATCACTCATGTTGCTGAAGGTGATGCTGAAGATATCAATCGTGCTGTGGCTGCTGCCCGTAAAGCCTTTGATGAGGGTCCCTGGCCTAAAATGAGTGCTTATGTAAGTTTGTTTGTCACACTACCTCCGTCTCGGAAAGATAGTCTCACTTGACTTTGATGGTCAACACAAATGAACTTTGACCAAACAATCATACTCATACCAATGAAATTTTAAAAACTGTTAATGATAAATCACTTAACCTTCATGGGCGTATATGTTTCCAGGAAAGGTCGAGAATAATGTTGCGATTTGCTGATTTACTCGAGAAACACAGTGATGAACTTGCAGCTCTGGAAACTTGGGATAACGGGAAGACTTATGAACAAGCTCGAGATGCCGAGATTCCCCTTCTAGTTCGATATTTCCGGTATTATGCTGGTGAGAGGATCAAGAACTTTTTAAAACATTGTTGGTTTTTATTACTCCCTCTGTCCCAGAATAAACGTCACAGTTGACTAGTCAAGATATTAATTTAAGCTTTTTGTTTTGTATCCTTTTTTATCCCTACCTATTCATCTGTGTAGAGTCTTGCACTTTTCATGGTATTGCACTGTTTGTGTCTACTAAAACGGGTAGATTAGAAAGATCACCAAACTTTGTATCCTATTTTTAGAATGCGACATATTTTTTGGACAAGCTAAAATGGAAAGTAGGACGTTTATTGCCGGACGGAGGGGGTATGAGATGTGTTTGTTAAAATTCTGATTAGGCTTTTTTGTGGTACTTCTGTTTTAGGTTGGGCCGATAAAATCCACGGTCTGACTGTTCCTGCTGATGGGCTTCACCATGTCCAAACGTTGCACGAGCCCATTGGTGTTGCGGGCCAAATCATACCATGGAATTTTCCGCTTTTGATGTATTCTTGGAAGGTTGGGCCCGCATTGGCTTGTGGTAACACTGTTGTTCTTAAAACTGCTGAGCAGACTCCGTTATCTGCCCTTTACGCCTCAAAGTTATTCCTTGAGGCTGGACTTCCTCCAGGCGTGTTGAATGTTGTTTCTGGGTTTGGGCCCACTGCTGGTGCTGCTCTCGCTAGCCATATGGATGTTGATAAGGTATATACTAGCTGTTAAAATACTCCCTCCATCCAAGAAAGATAGTCGCATTTGACTCTCAATGCAAGTGAACTTTGACCAAATATTAATGTCAATCAAATCATTCTAGTGAAATTTCGAAAAAACTATTATGGATTAAATTCATTTTCAACCATCGTACTTACACCCGACTTTCACTTTAACCATCCTACTTTATTTTTTGCACCAAAATCACTCTACTTTAGAAAACCTCTCATCCAAACCCAAAAATCGCGGATTAGTGACGGATTAGACATGAATTTGTGGTTGTGATGGGAGGTTTACAAAAGTAGAGTGGTTTTCGTGCAAAAAATAAAGTATAATGGTTAAAGTGAAAGTCGGGTGAATGTACAATGGTTGAAAATGAATTAAAACCCAAGAATATCATTAAGCGGTTTATCATTTTTTTTAATTGTATTAGGATGGTTAGATTGACATTAATTTTTGGTCAAAGTTCACATGTGTTGACTATAAAAAGTCATTTGAGGTCACACGTTTGAGCCGCCCCTTGCATTTAAATGCAAGGGAAGATTGTCTACATTAAACCCATGTGGGCCCACCCATTCCTTAGACCCCACGCATAGTGGGAGCACTTGTAGCACTAAGTTCCCTTTTTTAACAGTTGATAGCTTCTTTTTGCAGCTTGCTTTCACAGGGTCGACTGAGACTGGAAAAGTTGTGCTTGGATTGGCTGCAAAAAGCAATCTTAAACCAGTGACGTTAGAACTTGGTGGAAAGTCCCCATTCATTGTTTGCGAGGATGCTGACATTGATAAAGCAGTTGACCTTGCACACTTTGCTCTCTTTTTTAACCAGGTTTTTGCTCTTCTTTTCTTCCTCTAGTTGGCAGCAGTGGTGGGACCAAGATCTTTTTAAAGTGGGAGCACAAATTACACTATAAAGCTTCAAAGTATAAACTGTTAAAAAAAATCTTATTGTGGGATTTGAGTGCACTTGCACCCATGTAACAAAGCTTATGTTCACCACTAGTTGTCAGTTGCATAAACCACTTCTTGTTCTTATACACTCTTTCGTGGAGGGAGCTTTTCGTAATATATTTTTGTGGCTGTTATTTGTAGGGTCAATGTTGTTGTGCAGGGTCACGTACCTTTGTACATGAAAGTGTTTATGATGAGTTCCTCGAGAAGTCAAAGGCACGTGCTTTGGCTCGTGTTGTTGGTGACCCTTTTAAGAAGGGTGTTGAACAAGGTCCTCAGGTATTACAAACCTTAATTTCCGCCACAAAATAAGTTTGCATTAGGAGACATGAGAACAATAAAAACCTTAAAAAGAAAAAAAAAATCAAAACCGAAAGTCGTTAAGGTAGACAGTGATGCCATTTTCTGAACCTCATTTATATGCAGATTGATTCAGAGCAATTTGAAAAGATCCTTAAATATATAAGGTCCGGTGTTGACAGTGGGGCCGCTCTCGAAACTGGAGGTGAAAGATTTGGCTCCAAAGGCTACTATATCCAACCCACTGTTTTCTCAAACGTCCAGGTGCTTTGTCTCTCTACTCCGTTACAATTCAAATAGTTTTACTAGGCTTTCTAGAGGAACTGACTTTTTTTTCCCCGATAATTAGGACGACATGTTGATAGCTAAAGACGAGATATTTGGACCAGTTCAATCAATCTTGAAATTCAAGTGAGCTATAAATCACTCAATCCCATCCTTAAAATTTTACAAAAAAAAATATTTACGTACAAATGACGTTATTGTCTACATTTAAATAGGGATCTCAACGAGGTCATTCAAAGGGCAAATGCAACACAATATGGACTCGCTGCTGGCGTTTTCACACAGAACATCGACACTGCTAATACCTTGAGTCGTGCATTGAGAGTTGGAACTGTTTGGATTAACTGCTTTGACATATTTGATGCTGCAATTCCTTTTGGTGGGTACAAAATGAGCGGGCAGGGAAGAGAAAAGGGTATTTACAGCCTTAATAATTACCTCCAAGTTAAGGCTGTCGTCACCCCTCTCAAGAATCCAGCATGGTTATAATTGTAATTTCATAGTTATTTTCAGTGTTCACGTTTTCGGATTATGAAACTGTTTGAATCACATCAATCTAATAATATCCCAAGTTTGATAATATTGTTGCTCGTCTACTACGTACTTGTACTACATGCATCACCGTTTGTACAATAGTGATTTACAGAAATTCATAAATTCTTTCTCTTTGATAAATTAATTCATTTTCAAGAAATCGTGAACTATTTTGGCGTTTATGATATTGAAGTGCTAATTCTAAAGATTATTTCTTAAGGGGTATCAGACCAATGTGGCGTGGTCCGTGGAGTTGAAGCTCTTGCGCTTATTGATATGTCATGAAGCTCCTCCAATCTTGCAACGACTTGCTGCATGGATGGTCTCTCTTGCTTAAGCCCTGTGCACGACAAAGCCAACCTAAAAGCTCGTTCAAAAGCTTGTGCTGAGTATTCTCCTTCAAGCTTTGGATCAGCAAATCCGATTATGCTGCTATCTATGGTAAGTGACTTCGCCTGTGTGTTAAATTTACGTCATAAAGTTAAGAACATAACGAGAAAAGGGACTGAAATGTGAAACAAAAGTTTGGGATCCGTTACCATTTTGTCTAATGGCATGGGTTTCTTGACATTCATGTTTATGACCCTCTTTCCTGAGAGGATTTGTAGAAGAACAATCCCAAAACTGTAGACATCTCCCGCTGAGTTGACTTTATGATCGTTTTGGTATTCTGGGTCAACATAACCGAACGTTCCTCTGACTTCTGAGCTTGCGTAGGTTTCACCTAGTTCAATGGCTTTGGACAACCCGAAATCTGAGAGCTTTGCCTCGAAATTTGGTCCTAGTAATATGTTTGTCGGCTGCAATTGTTAAGGAGTCAGATCTAAATACTCAGGCTAGACCAGAGAGGAATAATAGAGTTATGGGGTTCTTTTAGACCTTGATATCACGATGAACAATGCATCCACCTGGATACGTGTGGAGAAACCAAAGTCCTCTAGCACAATCTACAGCAATCTCGATCCTTTGAATCCAAGAAAGCACTTTATCCTTCCCTGTTTCCATATAATGTTAACCCAAAAACTTTAGATATACTTCCTCTTGCATGTTGATGTTTCTGGTCAACTTGATTGAACTTTGACAGATATTTTATAAAAAGTTACCTATCTTCTTGAAATTTACAAATAGTTATTGATTGTGTTTCTAAGGGTGCAACAATAAACATTTTTAGAATAACGTGAAGATGATTAAATTTGCATAACTACTTGGTCAACGGTGACCAAAAAAATCAAGCTTGCAAATTTATTTTGAGACAGATGGAGTATAAAAGAGAGAGAGAGAGAGAGAGAGAGAGAAAGGTACCGAAAAGCCACTCTGAGAGATTCCCATTGGAGCACAGTTCGTAAACCAGGAAACACTCATCTCCATTATCACAATAACCTAGCAATGCCACAAGATTCGGGTGTCTGACATGCCATAGATTCTTGACTTCACGTAAAAAAGTCTCCACAAATCCATCGTTGATGATGTGCTTAACTGCCACATTCTTCTTCGAAAGTACGCCTTTGTACACTTTGCCTGTTTTAATCACCAAATAAACGAAATATAAAAAAATAAAAAATTTAATCTAGGATCTGGCTTTGTTATTCATCATGCCTACCTGCTGTCCCTTCACCTATGAAGTTCATTTGGCTCAGATTGTTTGTAGCAGAATGGACCTCTTTGAGTGAAACTTTCAGGTACCGGGACTTCTTTGGTAAAGTGCGCTTCAGTCCTATCACGTGGAAAAATAAAAATGTGTTCTTATAATCAGACATTTGTTTACAGTTTTCTTATTACGATTGTATCAGCATGCTTCAAATACTAGTGAAATTACCGTCTTGCTTTGCTGGTGCATGTTGTTTATACCATCTTCTTGACAGGAAATATACTGAGACGACCAACACTGCTATAATCCCTATAAGCCCTCCGATCAATAAATGAAACCCTGTTTTTCATTTTCAACATCTCATTGTTAGAAATGACGAACATACCCTTCGAACGCCGTCTACTTATTAGCATAAGCAGCTGTAATACCTCTGTCCCTGGCTTGTCCGTCGTTTGATTCTTCAGTATCTGCAAGACAATTACGTCAAATTTAAAACATAGTACAGTGTAAGTTATATTTTTCTGTTTACAAGAGACTAACCTTTCTGAATATCCTGCTTCCCGAGGCATTCATAAATATTCAAAATTCCCGCCAAATCTTCAACCCTACTACTTGTAAACGACACCAATACTGCAAACCTGCATACATCAGGTTGAAGATGATCGTAAGATTTTTGCACTTTCATGTCTTCCCAGCTTTTCACACACGAGTCACAAGTGGGACCCCCTTCTCCACCTAGGCTAGGATCTCCACACGTCTGCTTAAAATTCTGTAGCTCATGTCCCATCTTGTTAGTAACATCTTGAACTGAGAAATCAGAACACCCTTTAGATCCACTCGTTAGTTTCTCTATCCCACAACTCATGATATTAGCTTCATCACCCTTCATTTTGATCAAGCAGTTCCTTTGCTCGGTGGAGTCCAGGTATATTTGACCTGTCTGGTTCGCTCTTTGGGCTAATCCGTATATGTACTCATGAAATGGTTTTTTGCAGCATTCATCACTTAGAAACCCACCCCACGTACCCTTTTCGCAAGTAGAGTTATCAGAGGTCGTTATGTTTCTGAGGTTGAGGATGCAGTGAGTATCAGAAGACTGAGAAATCGAAGGATTAACTAAAAGAATCAAGAAGACGGAGATACTACCAACTAGTAGTCTCGGTTCTTGAAAATGCAAAAAAAGTCGAAACATAGTGAAATATCTACAAGGGTACGGATCAAGAACACGAGATTTTTTCAGTTGAGTTTATGTTTATAGATTCAGATAAGGATTAGTCTGGTTGAAAAAACCATTGCAGATGGGAGATTTGGTGAATGAATATCTTGCTTGGCAGTTGAATTAAGGAAAGTTAAGTTTTGGTTTATACGAAATCAGCATTGATTTTGGCATCACTAGATGGAAATTTATGTTGGTTACAACGTCGATTATTAAACTTATAATCATAAAATCTTGTCGTAAGCTTAGATTAGTAGGAGTTAACTATTATTAGAGCCGAAAAAAAGGTCGTAGCCGGCCTAAAATGCGAATTTTAAGTAAAAATTTAGAGCTGGATATCATCTGAGTTACTTTAGTTTATTCCTTGGTTTTGGAGAATACTAAATTTTGTATTATCAGAGACTTGTACAAATGACAGTTCCTAGAATTAACCGTATTAACATTCACCAGATTTAGGTTTCACCAACCTTTGAGCCAACTTCTCTCAACATCTTATATTGTTCTCATGTTTGAAAATTGAACATAATTATAGTTCTCGAGGCGAGTCAATACAGGCCCCGGTTGACTCGTTCGCCATTTGGCCCAAACGTAATCGTCTACCTTCTGAGAAACGATGTTGATTTTTTGAAGGCATTTTAGTAAGATTTTTAGATATGTTTTAACTCTAATATTTGAATGTTACTAGCTGAAATTGCATTGTTCATTTATGAAAATGACTTTTTAACCAAAGAGACAGATGATTGCCAATGTTAATTAAACTTTAATTAAGATATATTCTGCATCATGGCACTAGATTCTGCTGTATATACAAGGTGAAAGGTCAAAGGTTGATACTCTCTCCGTTACAAAATGATCTTCGCGTTTGACTATTCAAACTTTTTAAGGATATGCACACTTGCTTCTGATGAGACCGAGCCTTCTAGACCGGATGTTCTGCGGTCCAAATCGATGCGACCTAACATGCCCAAACCGGACCTGAACTCTTGGGGCCGAACCGGGGAGGAACGCGAGCAAGTAAGCCCGAGGGGACCGATCTCCCTGAGATATATGCCCGAGATGACTCTGCCTCCCGCTTTCCTGAGGAGCCCGCAGTACCCAGCTGGCACAAACGTACACGAGACGTCACCTATCCGTACCTGACATACCATAACGGTTGGTGATGGAACCATGCTTCCCTGACAGACACGCCACCTTCCCAGCCACTCTACTGACCGGTCCACTGGGGATTCGCCACGTGTCCCCCCAGTACCAGGGTGGTTAGTACCTTGTGCAGGTTTCTTTCCCTTGGTCATATATATACACCTTTTCGCTCCCATGAGAAGGTACGTGCTCTATCCAACTCACACACACAAGATCCTCATTGATCTTCTTCTTAGGTTTTCCTCAGGGATCTTACTCTCACACCCGAGGGCCTAAGCCAGATTCAAACCCCGGCTCTGGTCTTAACGGTGTTCTTGTCTGTGTTGTGATCAGGATCAAGAGACAGCAAACCGGAGATCTAATCTCCATGACCCCAGAAATCTAGGGCGTCATCAGTGGTTCCATTGCCGGGAATCGATAATCTTCCTAGCGCAATCTTCTGAGTTCTTTCGAATTCCCAGTCTAGTCTGACTCAATACTCTTTATTGCAAGTCGTCAGTTCAAGTTTCAGTCATCTCATCTTGAGTTTCCACCGTTCAAAGCCATTCTTTTGTTTTTACGGTTCTAAAAATACATTCAACCGTCCTGCTGACCCTCGACATTCCAAAGATTTGCAATGACTGGGAAAGAAATCTTGAACCCAAATGCTAGCCCTTCGAAACAAGCGCCTCAAGGATCCATCTTTGCCAGATTGAGAGACAAGGCGCCTAGTGGCAGCTCGGGCACTCCCTCTCAGAAAGCAAGAAGAGAGGCGTATCTGAGAGATCATATCGAAACTTCAAAAGCACGCAAGGCACAGAAAATCCCCGTCACTCCCCTCACCCCTGAGCAGATTCAAAAGAAAATCAAGCTCCTGAAAGACAGACAGAATCTAGTAGCGGAAGGGCTTCAGTTAAACCTGGCCCTAGAAGAGCTATTCAATGCAGAGGCTGACACGGGAATCCCTCTTGAAAGATCGAAAACTCATGGTTCTAAAATCGGAGCCAGCAGGGTGGAGGGAAAGAAGAAGAGAACGATCGTTGTGGAGGACGACGATGAAGAAGGAGAGGAAGGGAGAATGAGTGAAGAAGGAGAGTCACAGCCTAGAAAGTCCAAAGGCCACTACAAGGGAAAATCAACTGTTAGAACCGGAGAGCAATTTGCGGGGACGGCGAAAAAGGTGAAAACCGGGGGAGAGACTGACTACAAGGTCCAGGGAATGATCAGGGACCTATGGGAGTCTAAGCAAAGCGTGGCAAAGTGCATTGGACCCATAGATGCTTTTGCCTCCTGGATAGCTGATTCACCAATCCAGCGAGGAAAAGTCCCCACGCTAGACGCTTATGACGGCTCGTCTAACTCAAAAAGCCATGTTGGGCGGTTTGAAGGGCAGATGGCTCTATTCTTAACAGATGAGGCCGTAAAATGCAAAGCTCTAGCATCCACCTTCAAGGGGAAGGCGCTGGGATGGTTGTTGGCCCATAAACCCCGCTCCAT
Source organism: Campanula takesimana (assembly GCA_026119855.1). NCBI lineage: Eukaryota > Viridiplantae > Streptophyta > Magnoliopsida > Asterales > Campanulaceae > Campanula > Campanula takesimana. The sequence continues at coordinate 43,050 of JAOWBW010001978.1, read as the reverse complement.
TTGCAGCTACGAGCAACTGCGGACGTCGTTCCTGAATTCGTTCGCGGGCGCTGAGGAGGTCGCAAGACCGAAATCGGACCTATGCGGTGTGAAGCAATATCCCGGGGAAAGTACGAAAGCGTACATTACTCGGTTTCGAAAAATGACCGAACAAATCGTGGACCTAACAAGGAATGACATCGAGCTGTGCTTCTTGGGAGGATTAACATCCTATACCTTGAGGCAAGAGTCGCTTGTCGAAAGCCCAAGGGAACGAAGGAAATGTACAATCGAGCCATTGCCATGGCCGGGGTAGAGCCCTCATTCATGGATGATGCCCGCAGGAGCATAAGGGATAGGCTCGAGCCCGCTCATGACTCAAGGTACCACGCAGGCTATTCGGGGGGTAGTGGCGGCCGAAATAGAGGCAGACCGAGGGGAACGACTAATTTCAAAAGAACTGACAACACCTTCACTCCTTTGATAGCCACAAGGACTGAGATTCTGCGGGCAGAAGCCCTGCCTCCTCCCCCACCCCTAGAAAGAAAGCCTTATGAGGCGAACAAAAAGAAGTGGTGCGGCTACCATGAAAGCCACGGGCATAACACGGATGAGTGTTTTCAGATGAAAAAGATAATACAACAGAAAGTCGAGGCCGGAGAATTGAAAAAATGGATCGAGGGACCCAGCAATAAAGGAGAAGCCCCACGGGGACATGTCCAATATGTTAGGGATAACGATGCCGACGGGGAAAAACGCTATGACATCCAGTATATCGGGGAAGAAGCCCCGAGCAACACCCAGCTCTCTATTCAGATCAAGAAATTGGAAAAGGTGTTCCTGATACCTGCCTACCCACCCGAGCAAGAGGAAATGATCGGGTTCAAGAGGAGCGAGCTGGCCTCCACCCTCTTCCATTCAACACAGCCTTTGACAATCAAGATGGCTATTGGTAGAGCGGATATTGGGAGGGTCCTCATTGATACCGAGGCTTCACGGGACATACTTTACTTCCATTGTTTAGAAGAAATGGGGATGTCCGAGGCGCACTTAACCCCATATGCGGGCTTGTTGGAAGGGTTCACGAATCATACGGTCTACGCAAAAGGGACCATTGACTTCGAAGTGACCATTGGAGAGAGGCCGTTCGAGAAAACAGCCCGTGTCACGTTCATGGTGATCGATCTGAAATCCCAATACAACGCAATCTTGGGAGTGACCGCTCAGGCTGCCCTTGGAATCGTTGCATCAATCCCTCACCAGAAGATCAAGTTCAGCACCCCCGCAGGGATAGCATGCATCGAAAACAAGCACGAGCTTTTCCTCAAAATAATAGAGAAGAAAAGAAAGGAGAGCGCGATGGGGAAAAGATTGGTGAGCCCGAGGGAGGCAAAAAAGGTCAAAACCAACAGCAACGGGACTGAGGACGCGGCCATGATTGGAACTTTGTCATTCCACTCAACACGGGCAGAATTTAAGCGGAGTAGGAGAGCCCGTCGTATTGCCGCAGAAACCGAGCACATAGACATCGTGATTGATTCGCTGCACGACAGAGAAATAAGGGACATCCACCCCAACGATGCTCTGGAGGATGTAATCATAAATCCCGCTTACCCCGAACAAACGGTCAAGGTCGGGCTGGAAATCCCCGTAGAAGAAAGGAAGATTCTGATCGAGCTGCTGCGAAAAATCTTGGATGTATTTGCCTGGACCGTCGAAGATATGAAGGGGATAAGTAGAGAGGTCATCGAGCATGAACAGAATGTCGATCCCACATTTACCCGGGTCCTCCAGAAAGAAAGATACTTTTCACCGGAGAAGAAAGCGGCGATCAAAATCGAGGTAGATAAGCTGCTGAAAGCAGGAATCATAAGCCCGATCAAATATCCGAGGTGGTTAGCCAACGTCGTCATGGTAACCAAAGCAAATGGAAAGTGGAGGATGTGCGTGGATTTCACGGATTTGAACAAGGCCTGCCCTAAGGATTGTTACCCTCTTCCCCGGATCGATCAATTAGTGGACTCTATTGCCGGGCATAGGGTGTTGAGCTTTATAGATGTGTACTCGGGCTACCATCAAATCAAAATGAAGGAGGATGACGTCCCGTCATGCGCTTTCTATGCCGCGGGCAAAACCTACACGTTTAACAACATGCCGTTTGGCCTCAAGAATGCGGGCGGTACGTATCAAAGGATGGTAGGAATCGTCTTTGATGATCAATTAGGCCGGAACCTGGAGGCTTACATCGACGATATGGTTATCAAGACCAAGGAGACCTCTCACGACATTGATGTGACAGAAACCTTCACCAACCTCCGGGAAAATAACATGAAGCTTAATCCCTCCAAGTGCGCTTTCGGAGTAAAGGCAGGAAAATTTTTGGGTTTCATGGTGAACCAAAGAGGGATCGAAGCAAACCCCGAGAAAATCGTGGCATTGATAAGCATGCAGCCCCCCAAATGCGTTAAGGAGGTGCAGAAGCTTAATGGCCGTATTACGGCTTTGGGAAGATTCATTGCCAAGTCAGCCGAAAAGTGCCTGCCCTTCTTCAAAACTTTAAAAGGAGGAGGAGAGAAGGGCTTTGAGTGGAACGAGGACTGCCAGAATGCTTTTGAGCAAATAAAAGCTTACCTGGGAAAGCCGTCGCTGTTGAGCAGCCCAGTGTTTGGGGAGGAACTCTATGTTTTCTTGGCCGCAACAGATCACGCAGTGGCCGCAGTATTGGTAAGGGAAGAGGGCAACCTTCAGAAAATCGTGTATTATGTCTCCAAGGCACTATCTGCTGTGGAAGACGGCTATCTGAACATTGAAAAACTAGCCTTCGCCTTGCTCGTGGCCGCTCGGAAGATGCGGGCATACTTCATCGCCCACCCAATCACGGTTTATTCAGACACCCCGCTGAAGAAGATACTCCACAAGCCCGAATCCTCGGGGAGAATGCTATCGTGGTCTATAGAGCTGACTGAATTCCAGATTACCTACTCCCCGCGGAAGACCATCAAGGCACAGGCACTGGCGGACTTTGTGGCAGAAACCACATTCGAAGCAAAGGAGAGTGAACCGGACAAAACCCAACCCGCAATGACAAAGAAAAAGAGAAGCAAGAAGGCAATAGTTGCTGGGGAGAGACCGGAAAATTGATGGTCGTTAAGTGTGGATGGATCCGCGGGAAAGACTGTCAGCGGCGCCGGAATACTCTTGACCGCCCCAGAGGGTCAAAGATTCAAGCGAGCCTTGAGATTTAAGTTCACGGTCTCAAACAATCAGGCCGAGTACGAGGCATTGATAGCGGGCTTGGAATTAGCCCGGGACATGAAAGTATCGAAGCTGGTCGTGAAAAGCGACTCACAACTAGTGATAAACCAGGTGAAAGGGGAATACGAAACAAATTACCCGGTGTTGGTCAAATACAAGGAGGTCGCGACAAACTTGTTAAAGGAATTCGAGTACCATGAGCTGAATCAAGTTAACCGGGCTGAGAATTCCGAGGCGGACTTGCTTTCCAGGATCACAAACGAAGACATTTCCAAGCTTAGTGTGGACTGCTGGATAGAGTTCACGGAGCGCCCAGCCATTGACAGGATGGAGATCCACCAAATTGGAGAGTCGGAAAAAGATTGGGTTGACGAGATCAGGGAGTATATCGAGCAGCAAACCCTCCCCAACGACCATGACCGGGCAAGAGTCTTGATGAAACAGGCCGCTAGATACACGATCATTGATGGCGTGCTCTATCGGAGATCCTTCACCAAACCGCTGCTGAGGTGTGTCAAGTCCGAAACAGTCACCAACTTGTTATACGAAGTTCACGAAGGCGTGTGTGGAGGGCATCCCAGAGCCCGGACACTATCCGATAAAATCAGATTCCTCGGGTATTATTGGCCAACAATGAAAAGAGATGCAGAGGACTACGTCCGCAAATGTGATCAGTGCCAGAGGTTCGCCAACATACCAAGGCAGCCGTCCACCGAGCAGAGTTTGGTAGTCCCAACTTGGCCATTTGATATGTGGGGGATTGATTTGATTGGGCCTTATCCCAGAGCGCCCGGGGGAGCGCAAATGGTAGTGGTTGCAGTGGATTATTTCACAAAATGGGTTGAGGCAAAAGCACTGACTAGTACTACGGAAGCAAGTATTATCAAATTCATCCACGATCACATATTCTGTCGGTTTGGTCTACCGCGTGCTATTGTCTCCGATCACGGACCCCAATTTCAAAGCAAGTTTACGGCGGAGTGCAAGAGACTCAACGTGGAACATCGACAATCCTCAGTCGCAAGACCGCAGGGAAATGGACAGGCCGAGGCCGCGAACAAGTTGCTCATGACCGGTTTGCACAAAAGTTTGAAGGGAAGGAGTGGTCCCTGGATGGAAGAGCTCAGTACTGCTCTATGGGTTGTCCGAACCACGACAAGGAACTCAACGGGAGAAACCCCTTTTTCCCTGACATATGGATCGGAGGCGGTCGCACCTGTGGAAGTAGCCTTGCCCACCTATAGGGTCGCCCAATTTAATGAAACAGAGAATGAGGGAGCCCGCAGAAAAGACTTAGACTCTACCGAAGAAAAACGGTTGGAAGCACGAGCGAAGATGGTCAATTACAAGCAGAAGGCCAAAGTTCATCATGACAAAAGGGTGAACAAGAGATCGTTTGCTGTGGGAGACTGGGTTCTGAGGAAAGTTGAAGTCACAAGGAGGCAGCCCGGATACAACAAGCTTTCGCCCAACTGGGAAGGCCCTTATCAGATTACCCGCGTGATCAAAGAGGGAACCTACAGGCTTTTAACAGCAGAAGGAAAAGACTTGAAAAACGCCTGGCATAGTGATCATCTGAAGAAATATTACCCTTAGAAGACAGAATTGTAGACCTTGAAATCTTTTTGCAATCAATAGCAGTTAGAAATTGGGGAATTACTCATGTATTGTAAACGAAATCGCATTGTAATCTGTTCGAGTAAGTAAAATAATACTGCTATCGTTTCTCTGAAATTACTCAAGTATGTTCGTTCTCTAAGCGCGGTCATGTGCTCTCGAGCTAGACCACACGCCCGCGATGAGGATGCCGTTTGCAAGTCTACGAACGATGCGCGGTCATACGCCTTCGAGCTAGACCGCAGGGCCCATGTCTTACGCCCTTGAGCTAGACAAAATGGGAGAACAAATTCCTTGGTAAAAATATTTTCTTATGAAATATTCCTAAACCCAAGATGCGCGGTCATACGCCCTCGATCTAGACCGCAGGGCCCATGTCTTACGCCCTTGAGCTAGACAAAATGGGAGAACAAATTCCTCGGTAAAAATATTTTCTTATGAAATATTCCTAAACCCAAGATGCGCGGTCATACGCCCTCGAGCTAGACCGCAGGGCCCATGTCTTACGCCCTTGAGCTAGACAAAATGGGAGAGCAAATTCCCTGGTAAAAATATTTTTTTTATGAAATATTCATAAACCCAAGATGCGCGGTCATACGCCCTCGAGCTAGACCGCAGGGCCCATGTCATACGCCCTCGAGCTAGACTAAAGTGGGAGAAGGCGCGGCCATACGCCCTCGAGCTAGATCGCGTGAATGGAAACAAAGATAGTTCATACAAAAGCAAACCTTCTAAGCTATGTAATCAAAAGAGCGATAGCAAAAGAACACGCAAGAGAGGAAATCAATGACAAAGCTGGAAACAAATATACTTATACAAACCAAAAAATTACTTGTTCGAAAATGTCCGGACCTACACTATTACAAAAATCCCTAGGGTGCAACCCAGTCTGATCTTCAAGAGGCCGGGGGAGGAGCATTCTCCATCTCTGGAACAGAGGCAGAGGCATCAATGTCAGGTACAGATCCAGACTGATCCTGAGAAGCATCAGCAAGTGCGGAGGCATAAGGAGAGTAAGGAAGAACCATACCATCGATGTACGGGCCGCCGGGGCCAAAAGTTTTCTCCAAAGCTGCGACCAGAGGCAAGGTTCCCTCGGCAGAATATCTGATTCCATCAATAGTGGAAAGAAGATCTTGGACAGTGACCGGAGCGACGAGAGGGAGAGTTGATCTGACAGACACGGGAAGCTCGGAGAGTTGGTCCGTAGTAAAAGGCACTAGAGCATGGCCAGAAAAGCATTGAGGGTCTGAGGCCGTAATGGAGCAAAGAATCGCAATCTCTTGCGCACTGTATTTGCCCGTAGCTGCCAGATTACGACCTACTGTATAGAGAGCTGAGTTATATTGCTCTATGCCTGCTTCCTCCACCTTCTCTCTATAAGCATCGGACGTCTCAAACTCGGCCACGGCTTTCCCTCGCTCTTCTTTCAGAACGAGCTCCCTGTCTTTCTCAAACCGCATGGCATCCAAAACCTTGCCATCTAGCTCATCAACTTTTTCAGATAAGCTCATGTTCTTCTCCCTCTCCTCCTCCAACCGCTTGTCAGCCTCGGCCAGGCGAGCTTCAAGTCGTTGCTTCTCAGACTCAACAGTTGCTTTTTCAGCCTCAGCTCGGTCTTTGGCCTCGCGAGCTGCGTCGAGATCGTTGCTCAATTTAGAGTTCTCCTTGACCGCAGTCATCAACTCGGCATCTTTATTTTTAAGCTCCTCTCCCGAGCCCTCCAAGACCTTGGACAAGCGGGCAATCTCATCCTTCGCCTCCGCCAATTTCTTCCCCCTCGCTGCGGCCAAAGCAACTTTAGCTTCATACTGAGACCGCATATATAGCAGGTCATTGCTAACCTGTTTTAATAAAAGAGCAAGCGAAGATTATATTAAAAGCGGGATGAGGGGTCAGAAGGCCAGAGGATCGATATATAAAAAGAAAGAGCACGTCGGGTTAAACAAGGAAAATGAAACACTAACCTCAGCCATAGCCAATCCCGCATGACCCAGGGCGGTTAGAAAGTTGGTCTTGGACATCACCTTCTGTTGATAGTCCGGAAAGTTCATACGGTGCAGGAGCCCATCGCCCACATAAGAATTGAAGCCGCGGCGGCTATGGAGATCAACCCCATATAACTCAGGGGCCTCAGCTACCTTCTTCCCGAACTCCTTAGCCCGGTCCTTATCTTCAATTAACTCTACAGGGAAGCGCTCCGAGCATAAAGTCCCTTTGACGGGGGAAGATACAGTAAAACCGCGGGAAGGAGACTCCAGACGGGGTTGTTTATTTTTTGAAGGCAAAGGGTCGGCGATCGGACTCGGACCCCTTTTCTTCGGAGCCTCGGGCACTGTCCTGCCTGCGTCGTGCGAGAGAGTGGGAGACCCCGAGCCCGCCAAATCTTTTCCCCGTCCGCTCCCGCGGGGCCGTAGAGGAAGCTCACCCGTCGTCGGGAGAACTTCAACAACCTTTTTAGACTTGTCCAAAAGGTCTGTGATCGGCAGTTTCCTCCCTGGGGCCTCGGCCTTTTGCATTTCGGCCTGCCTCTGCTGCTTCGCCTCAGCCTCCCGCTGCTTCGCGGCCATTTTCAAAGCGTTGATATTCTTGGGAGGCATGGTATCAGTGGGATCTGCGGGTAAAAGCAACAATCAGTCAGATATGATCGAGTAAACTAACAAGTAAGAAATTTCAGTTGATTAAGTATGAAAAAGACCGGTCAAGCCCGGATCCGGGCATTGTTCCCCCAATCGGCAAGCAGTGCACTCATGGGCAAAGGCAAAATCCTGGTGAACCTTCCAACAAGGATCCCGCCACATAGGAGCCATGTTAACCCTGCTCTCAAAATCAGGATTTCGGCATGGGGCCACCCCGGCATAAGCCAAAAGACTCTCATTGTTGATAATGGCTTGAACGTCGAAAACTTGTTCAACCTCGGCCACGGTCTGGTCCTCTAAAGTAACTGATTTTGTATGCCGGGCGAGATAATCCTGCATGGCGGACGCAAGCTCGATACCCCCATCTGAGCTAGGATAATCCTTGGAAGATATTGACACCGGGGAAGTATTATCAGGCTTAGAAAAGGGCCACCCGAGTCGATTCTGAATCACCAGAGGATATCTCTGCCACTGATCGAATTTGTTAGAAGCCGCAGAAAAGATCTTTTTCGACCTGGGTTTCGTTTTCAAGCTCAAACTGCTCGCGGTGACCTGATGGGTGAAGAAAACGTACAAGGCAGACAAAGAGGGTTCGTAGCCCAGTACCCTACTTACGACAATAAAAGACACCAGATAGCGAATAGCATTGGGAGTCAAGTTCATTGGGAGGCACTTGGAAAACTCCAGGAACTCGCAAATGAACGGGTCCAAGGGAAGCCGGAGGCCATTCTCAAATTGAACGGGATAAAACACACAAGCGATAATATCTGCCCGGACGCGGGCAGGACCGGTCAAATTGCTTCCTGAAGGAGAGGTATAATCATCAAGACCGCCGACGAGATAGATTTTGCGATCGATATGATACACAGTTAGAAACTCATCATCGGAGTCCTGCTCTTCCACCATGCCCGCTCCAAAACTGGAGGCTCCAGCCTGACTCACAACCCTATCGTCAGGCCCCTCGGGGAAGGAAGCCAAAATTTGAACAGGGGAGCGGACGCGTTTGACCATACGCGCGGTATCTGGGGCCATTCTCTCTAAATCCCCCCGGGGGTCAGAGGGTGTCTCAGATGACTCAGACTCATCAACTAGCCCGTGAGCCACGATCGCTCCAACCTCAACCTCAAGAGCGGGTTCACCATCAACCCTCATTTCTTGATCGGACGCTTCCGCACTGCTCGTGACCTCAATAACACCAGGGGCCAAGCCCGGAGATCGTGCTTGTTCGTCCTCATCGTCATTAAAAGGAGCGTCCATCCAACTGTGAGAATCAGGGCCGCTTGAGGCTACACGCTCCCCGCACGACCTTACCAACCTTCTAGCGTTTCCAGCCATATCTACATTATCGGGGAATCGAGTTAAAACAGCCATGACAAAAGTGCCCAAGTGTTCCTCTCCCCCCAACACCCTCATCCTTGTGGAATCATAATGGACGGAGGGACCTGTTTCCCACAACAGGGGCAAGACCCAGGGTTCCCAGCTATATGCTAAACCTATGGCAATGAACTCATTCAAAGACAACCGTTTCCAGGCATTCAACAGGAACCTGTATACCCCACCGGTCCTCCGGCAACAACCAAACAGGTCAGGACGGAGGTTACGCCCTAAATCCAGCCCTTCCATGGCTACAACAATATTTCAACAAATTTTCAGAAATTAGGAGCCAGAATCCGGACTCGAAGACACAAGTTACGAGAAGTCACACAAATCTCGTATAAATCCGTGAGCTCGACAGGAGCCAGTTTTTAGGGTTCGCGCTCGAAAACGGCGACGAAAAGAATGGCGGAAATCAAGACGACGATGCGAAACAAAGAAGAAAAAGTGAAGTTCAGAACAATACCTGTAAATTAGAAGTAATGAACGAGAACGAGATCTTCAAAATCATGAATCCGGAGAAGCAAAGTCTTCGTTGGAACTGGAAGGTAGAGAGACGGGAGTTGCGAAAATTTGGAATGATTCAGCATCCGTGATATTTATAGCGCCGGAAATGGGTCGGATCGACCCGAAATATCTGGTAACCCGATCGAAACCCGAAAAGTGAAGAGGCGGGAATCGCTTTTTCGAATACCGATGACGGTTCGCATTTAATGAACGTGTTCCTGGTCATGTCAAAAGGCAGACGGCTACGACACTAGCATGACACAAGGGGCCCACCTGTCCTTTCGTCAACCACTATTCTAAGACTCCCGTCCCATTGCAATCTGTGCCCGCATTTATTGCGATTTGCCCGAATCGAGCCTAGGAAGTATAACTCCTCGCGCCGCACAAGAATGAGCTAACCCTCGGAGTTAGGGGCCACTGATGAGACCGAGCCTTCTAGACCGGATGTTCTGAGGTCCAAATCGATGCGACCTAACACGCCCAAACCGGACCTGAACTCTTGGGGCCGAACCGACGAGGAACGCGGGCATGTAAGCCCGAGGGGACCGATCTCCCTGAGATATATGCCCGAGATGACTCTGCCTCCCGCTTTCCTGAGGAGCCCGCAGTACCCAGCTGGCACAAACGTGCACGAGACGTCACCTATCCGTACCTGACATACCATAACGGTTGGTGATGGAACCATGCTTCCCTGACAGACACGCCACCTTCCCAGCCACTCTCCTGACCGGTCCACTGGGGATTCGCCACGTGTCCCCCCAGTACCAGGGTGGTTAGTACCTTGTGCAGGTTTCTTTCCCTTGGTCATATATATACACCTTTTCGCTCCCATGAGAAGGTACGTGCTCTATCCAACTCACACACACAAGATCCTCATTGATCTTCTTCTTAGGTTTTCCTCAGGGATCTCACTCTCACACCCGAGGGCCTAAGCCGGATTCAAACCCCGGCTCTGGTCTTAACGGTGTTCTTGTCTGTGTTGTGATCAGGATCAAGAGACAGCAAACCGGAGATCTAATCTCCATGACCCCAGAAATCTAGGGCGTCATCAGCTTCACTAGTCATGTTTTGTTTATGCAAATTTAAACCTAAATTGTGGAAATGTGCATAACTTTTTGGGAGAATGAAAACTGGCATATGAGAGATCTTTTTGGGGGACAGAGGGACGGAGTGAGTACTTACAAATCGGTGAAATCAACAAAAATGACAATTTTGATGATTTCCCAGAAGTGTTTGTCACTGGAATATTAAATCAAGAATGTTTGTATTTTATTAGCAAAAGTCAAACTTTTTAATGCCTTTATATTTACTCCCTCCGTCCCACTCGAATTAGGATTCTTGGTCAATCTAATTATATTTTGACCATAATTGAAGAAAGATAATTATCTTAATGAAAGTCTAAAAATAGTTATTGAATTTATTAGTAACCGTGATACAATAACAATTTTTAAATTTTTATTAGCATCATTATTTTCCTTCAAATTATTGGTCAAAGTATAATTAAATTGACCAAGAATCCTAATTCGTGTGGGACAGAACTCCGTCCCAACGTAATGTGGATAGTTCTACTTTTTTTGGTAACTCAATTGAACATTTGACCATAATTTTATGAAAATCTAGATATCTGTATACAGTTCTAAAAAATGTTATCGATACTATTTCTAACGGTGAAACAATTACAATTTTTAGAATTGTACAAGAATATTTTGATTTTCATAAAATTATGATAAAAGTTTAATTGAGTTGACCTAATAAATAGTAACCGTGCACATTGAGCTGTGGCGGAGGTAGTATATTATGAGCACAGTATTATCACTTATGGTAGTTACAGATAAATTGAAACTTAATCCTACTTTGCAAGAATTTCATGTATCAGGTCATTAAAGGCAACCCAAGACGACCCACCTTCCGCCATAGCCTCCACCGCAGCTCCGCCTATCTCCGCCACCTTCTTCCTCACCTCCGTCCCCATTTCTCCCTCCATTAACTCTCTCACCGTCTTCTCCAACCCTTCCCACTTCACAAACCCTCTCACACTCCCATTTTCAGTCTCTACCCTTATCCCAATCTTAATCTCCTCCACCACCATCCTCGCATTCAAATGTTGCTCCGCCATCATCGACCATGCCAAAATCGGTACTTTCGCGCACATACTCTCCAAAACTGAATTCCAACCGCAGTGACTTAAAAACCCCTTAACACTTTCGTGTCCCAAAATCTCCCTCTGATCAACCCATTCTTTCACTACCATCCCTCTCTCCCCAACTCTTTCCTCCAACCCATCAAGAACTTTAACGCCCCTCTCGTTAACTTTCCTCACCACCCACAAGAAACTAACTTTAGATTCTTCCAAACCCTTAGCTATTTCACGAAACTGACGCGCACATATCTCCGCTTGGGTTCCAAATGCAACATACATAACTGAACTCCCTTGAGCTTGCTTTAAGTCAAGCCACTTCATCCATTTAGGTTTCTGCTCCTGCTCTGATAACTCTGTATCCTGCTCTGATAACTCTGTAGCCAAGCAGAGTAGTCCTATACACCAAGCTTTTGGCTTACAAGTACTATTCCAGTAATCAACAAAGACCCGTTCGAGTTCGTAGAAGCTATTAACAATAATCCCATAGCTATTTTACGTTGCCACCACCATCTCCATTATAAAATCAAGGTCCGCCCCGGTTGGTTCACGTTGATTAAGAGGTGGATCGAAGTCATTTCTTGTAATCTTGATCCATGGAAAACTAGGGACTACTATTTCTTCATCATCGGATTCGGGTATGCCCAGAAGATGGTTTATGCCAATATCTCTGGAAACAGAATTGAAGTATTGGCTAGTACCATAGAAGCTCACCCGGGGAATCCCATACTTTGAAGCTGACTCAACGGTCCAGGTCAGAAACGCGTCAGAAACAATGCAACTGACAGGTGGCTGCCGGACAAATAGGTGGTCGAGTGCTTGTTCAAACTCCGGTTGAAGTAATCTAACGGCGTTGACAAAGGCGAGATGGAGAGAGATGGAGGGGAGGTTGTCGGTGCTTTCGATTCCTTTTGGTATTTCTTGAATGTTTTGGGGGAAAGGTAAGTCAATGATGGTGTAAGAGGTGGTTGTTGTGGAGAGAAAGTTTGCTATGAAGGGGCGGTTTCCGGCGGTGGTGAAGATGGTGATGGTGGTACGGCGGTGGAGGAGGAGGCGGGCTAGGTGGAGGAGAGGAATGGTGTGGCCTTTGGCCATGAAAGGGAAGAGTATGATATGAGGGGGTGTTGATACACTAGGGTTCAAGGAAGCCATGTTATCTCTCATGCTTTCGAGCTTGGGATTCAGAACTTCCATAAAACAATCTCACTTATACCCAGTGGTGAATCTTATGTTTGTTTTTTAAATGGATCATAAATTACACTATAAAATTTTAAAATGTAAATTATTTAATAAAAACGCTTAAAAAGCCTAACTATTTAACTGTGTCTCGATCTAACACTATTTAAAATATGCAAAATTCGTAACAATTGTAGTCTGTATGATTATTTTGTGGGTCAAGTGTAACTGTCGTACTATGTCATACTTCTAAAGCTAGCAAACACATGGGCAATTCTACTAACTTCGAGATAAAGTCGCTAACCTTTGACGGATATAATTCGAGATAAAGTCGCTAACCTTTGCCGGATATATAATGCTAGAGCAATGCTAGGGGCACAAAATCTTGTTTACAAAATGAGGTGGTGATATTATATTGGTTGTATTGATAATTGACCTGCCACACTCTACTTAAAAACACCAATAAAATCATGACACCTAGGATTTTATGAACAAGATTTTGTGACTTTTTGTGCTGATAGTATTATTCATAATCATAATGCTATCTTTCTCATCCACGTAAGTAAAATTTGTGATGTTGATATTTAATAATGATGATGGCCTGCATATTGACTTATTGCGTCAAAAACTCCAAGAAAGTGGGCCTGTTGACTGTGCTAGGTGATGGGCCGGCGGCTAAAATAAAGGTTCTAAAAAATGGTAGGCGGTCGTTAGGCGTCGCAGAAGCGCCTAGCGCCTAAGCGGGGTCTAGGCGGGGCTGAGAATTTTGAAATAACTATAATATCTTAGACGAGACCTAAACGCTGGTTTGCATTCAATTGTCGTACCAAAACTAATGGCTGTGAAAAATCTTACTCCCTCAGTTTAGGGATGTCCAAACCGGAACCACCAATCGACCCGAAATCAAAACTGCCATGAACTGTGCTAGAAACCGTAAATGATAAGTGCCGGTTAAGGTTCAAGTCTCAAAAAACCGTCGAACGGGTGGTTTGAACCGGATGGACTATACCGGAACCGTTAGAACCGTAAGAAAACCCGTCAAACCCGTCAGACTTAAAACATTGTTTCCTATGCAAAAAAAAAAAAAAAAAAAAAAAAAAAAAAACACACACACACACACACACACCAAAACAGTGAACCTTCGGAACCGTAACCGGAACCGGAGGTTCATAACCGAAACTGTAAACCAGATGAACACGTGCCGGTTAAGGTTCAAGGATTCCGCGAACCGGAACCCTAACCGGAATCGTAATTGGCCGACCCTACCTTAGTCTTATTTATATTGTCTACGTTAATTTTTTTATCAGCACAAGTAATTTTTGACTAAATATTACGGTTAATTTAATCATCGTAATGAAATTTCAAAATTTTTATTGATAAATCATTATGTAATTTATTAATAACAATTTTTAAAATTTCATTAGGATGTTAAAATTGACTTTAATGTGTGGTCAAAGTTTATTTATCTTGACAAAGAAGTCAAATGTGGACAATATAAATGGGATGGGGAAGTATGAACGTAGCTGAAGTACTACTCCTTTTGTTTCGGAAAGATGGTTTGTTAAATTTTATGGTCTATACAAATGATATTTGATTAAATATTAACACAATTTAACAATTTTAAATTTTTGTTAGGGTAATTAAATTGATAATATTATTTTGGTTAAAGTTTGACTATAAAAAATCAAATTTTGGGACGAAATGTGTATAATCAATAACTTGTGCTAAGAACACATTTACACAGCAGGTTATGAACCACGAAGGGTCGGATATTCTAGAAGTTTGTAATAACTTTTCACTGGTTTTTTCTGTCAAAAAAAAAAAAAAAAAAAAAAAAAAACTTTCACTGGTTTTTATTTTGTGTATTCCAACTGGTTTGTAAATGGTTTGGTTTGGTTTGGGTTGGTCCGGTCTAAGCTATTTTAGAAACCGAACCACTAGCCATTGGTTTGAAAAAATTGCAGACTGAACCGAACCGCGAAAAAGTTCAAACCGAACCAAACCAAACCGCCATGGCTTGGTTTGGTTTGGTTCAAACCGCGGTTCAGTAATGTGGTTCAGACAGCGGTCTAAAATGTGGTTTAAATCGTGGTTCAAACCGTCATTCAGACCGTGGTTCATATCACGATTCAAATTATGGTTTAGACTCTGTTTAAAAGAGAAAATTCGAAGGAAGAAGGATATTTAACGAATAAAGAAGCCAAAGAAAGTGAATACACTACTGAACTTTGTTGATTATGTGCCTCAACGAATGCAACACACGATGAAATGAATATTGAATAAGATGCAAAATAAGAGTTAGTAATGTTATAATGTAATGCAAATTTTCTTAATAATTCAAAGGTGGATGTTACTTAACATACAAATGTATGACTAATATATGAGGTCTGATGGTTTGGTCTTGTGGTTAGGGTCTAGTTTGGTCTGGATGGGTCAGACCACAAACCTAACCAAACCACGTGTTTTACCAATTTTTAAGACTGAATCGAACAACTCGTGCTTAAAAACCGAACCAAACGAAACCGTATGGTTTTGTTTGGTTTGGTCTATCGGTCATGTGGTCAAAATAGGGAAAATGTAGATTTATGCCCTTGTACTTAGGTCTAAGATGCAGATCTACCCTTAAACTCGATAATTGCCATATTTGCCCTCAAACTCAAGAAAAATGCGAGTATATCTGACCACAGTTAACTTTCCGTCAAAAATTGACGAAAATGCTGACTAAGCTGCTTAGGTTCGAGTGATACACGTGGAAAAATAAGGGCATTATATGCAAAATATCAAAGTATAGGGTATTATATGAGCTTATGTGGGGGGGAAAAAAAACTTATCCCCCACCCAAGATCTTACCCAATTTTCTTCTTCATCATCCAACCAAAATCTTATCCCAGCTTTCTTCTCATCACCCACCCCTACCCCAACCTCCAGCCACCTACTAACCTTCACCCCACTACTACCCCACCCCCACCCTACTACGAAAAGAAATGTTTTTTTCGTCACTCACACTTCGTCCTCCTTTCCAATAGTTGTTAGTACATCCGAGCTCCTCCGATAATGGCGTCACGGAACATAGGGCTTAATTCCTGTCGTTTGCTCATTGAATTTTAATTGCAGAAGGCGAATGCCCTAATAGCTTTCTCTGCAAACTGTTTATTAAATGTCTTTGGATTTTTTTTTTTTTTGGGGGGGGGGGGGAAATCATACACTCCTAGATCACATCACACCCATACAAATTGCAGCAAACCCATACAAATTGCAGATTTGCAGCAGTGAAAAGAAAAACCAAGGAACTAAATCGAAGGAAATTTGCAATTTATTGATTGTTTTTTATTATTTTGAATTCATCGCTAGGGTGGATGTGTAAGGTGGGGGATAGAGGCGGAGGTATGGTGGGAGATGGAGAAGAGAGGATAGGTTGAAGCCGAACAAATTTGTGTTTTTTTCGTTCCTTTTTTCTTCTAAGTCCAGCTGAATAGATCCATATCAACCTAGGGGGTAACGGGAAAAAAGAGGGGAAAGGGGCGATGGGGTTGGGTGGGGTCGGGTAGAGGGAGGGGAGTGGTGTGGGAGTTGCAGAAGTTGGGGTATGGTGGATGATGGTGGTGGAGTTTGAGAGAGGTGAGGGAGAGGGTGTGTAAGGTTAGAGATGATCCGGAAGGGATGGAAAGGGTGGGGATTGTTTTTTTCTTTTTATATAAACACTTGTACTACCTTATACTTTGCTATTTGAGTTTATTGCAAAATCGACATGCCTACTTTCAAAATATATCAATTTGACATGCAAACTTTAGAAACATCAAATGTGTCCTGCCTACTTAACATTGCAATAATTTTTAATCAAGTTTTTTAACATCCGTTAAATTCATAACGGGACACTCCAAAAAACTAACCATCCGTCAATTTTTTGTAATGTACGTTATTTTTTAACACCCGTTACAAAATCATAAGATACCATACCTCAAAATAAAAAAAAAACCTACCTCCGTCATCCCCTCTTTCGGTCATCCCCCACCTCCGTCTCCGGTGACACGTCCCTCACACCTCTGGCCTCCCCCTCCCATAGTTCCGGCGACCGTCCCCTTCCTCACCTCCAGCCGACTTCTTCTTCTCCGGCAAAGTCGTTTGGAGGAAGAGAGACTCCAGACCGCCTTTTTGTCGTCCCCAGCGACACTTCCCCTACCATATCCGGTGTCCTCCTTCCTCAGTTCCGCGACCCCTCCCTTTTCGCACCTCCGGCCAACCTTCTTCTTCTCCGGCGAAAGCCAAAACAATCCAGATCTATACCTAGATCTGGATCGGTACAAACCCAATCGCCGGAAAAACGTTGGAACTCCGTCTAGTTCAGGGCAGTCTCCTGAAGAAGGTGATGGAGTCCATCAAGGATCTGGTCAACGACGCCAATTTTGACTGCTCCGCCACCGGTTTCTCTCTCTAGGCTATGGATTCCAGTCACGCCGCTCTGGTGTCTCTCCTCCTTAGATATGAGGGATTTGAAAAGCTTCATCCTCGAATTCGAATCTTTATACATTCCAGAGGGTGGTTGCTGGGTTGTGGTGGCTGGGTTGAGGCGGAGGGTGGTGGCAGGGTGAAGCTGGGGAGGAGGGATGTTTTGGGAAGAGAGATATGGTATCTCTAATGATTTTTGTAACTGGTGTTAAAAAAATAACGTACATTACAAAAAATTGACGGATGGTTAGTTTTTTGGAGTGTCCCGTTATGAATTTAACGGGTGTTAAAAAACGTGTTTAAAAATTATTGCAATGTTAAGTAGGCAGGACACATTTGATGTTTCCAAAGTTTGCATGTCAAATTGATATATTTTCAAAGTAGGCATGTCGATTTTGCAATAAACTCTTTGCTATTTAACATATAATGCCCTTATTTTTCCACGTGTATCACTCAAATAGCCAGCTAAGCAGCTTAGTCAGCATTTTCGTTAATTTTTTGACGGAAAGTTAACTGTGGTCAAATATACTCGCATTTTTCTTGAGTTTGAGGGCAAATATGGCAATTATCGAGTTTAAGGGTAGATCTGCATCTTAAACTTAAGTACAAGGGCATAAATCTATATTTTCCCGGTCAAAATACAATTATCTAATACCAAGTGAAAGAACCACAAAAGTAAACGCAAAGGAGTGTTGTACACAAACAATCTGTGTAATATTTCTCAAAATATTTTATACCAAACTATTTTCTCAAAATATTTCTTCCAATTTGAAACATAATTAATGTTTCAAATGTTTTCTCAAAATATAAGTTGATCTATTTCACAAAAATACTTTTAAATCTATTATTTGGTATAAAATTTTCACAAAATATTTCTTAAAAACACTTTCTGAGAATTAGGAGATATACTCCCTCTGTCCCAGCTCACTTGACACTTATTTCCATTTTCGTATGTCCCAGCTCACTTGACACTTCCCAAAATAGTCTACTTTTTATAATTTTATATTCACTCTACCCCATCACTCATTCCCTCGCTTCATTTTCCACCACTCAATTTATTCAACCAACAATACTATTTACCCCACTCATTATCTCTCTTCATTTTCTACCACACATTTTCCTTAATTTATTCTTTTTCCTTAGTTATTGTGCCCACCTCTTGGGTGTCAAGTGAGGTGGGACGGAGGAAGTATAGAAAGTCTATTGTGAGACAGTCTCATACATGAGACGGGTCTTGATGAAAGAGGAAATGGGTTTGCCCCTCCCCGCCCCGGCCATAGGGAGGCAAACCATTTAGTATCTCATACGTGAGACCGTCTCACACAAGCTTTTGTCTTCTCATAAATATATCTTGTGAAAGAAGAAGAAGATGAAGTAAATATACTTACTTATTTTATTAGTAAGTACGATAAATAAGAGTCCAAATCCTCTGTGCCACTTCGTGTACCACTTCATGTGCCACAAGTGATTTAATGGCTCACAGTTATTGAGATTGGTATTATTGTAATATTATGCAAACATGTGAACGGTTGGATTACATGTGGTACATGGAGTGGCACACAAAAGTGATACAGGAGATCTCAACTCGATAAATAAAATATTCAAAAACTAAACAATTACTTGATGATTTAACTGAGACTTGCTAATGCAATTTCTTTAAGACAATATTTTCGATTCTTGTATAAATAGAATATTTTTAAAAGAGAGGACAATTAGAGAAGACTAGTATTATATCCTCTTATTCCCTTAAAATTGAGTAATGAATTGGCCAAATTCTTCCTCAATTTATAGGGATCATAATGTCTCTTTTTGGGAGGCACATCCATTGAAACAAGGCTTGAAAAGTCGTGTCCATTAAGTTTAAATATGAAAATCAGTTAACTATTTAACAGAAACTTTCAAATCTGTTAAGTTTCTGACATAAAAAGACAGTTACGTTAAAATTCTAACAAAAATACTTTTCATTTTTTTTTATACTTTTCGTTAAAAACATCAAAAAAGGACAAGTTCTTTCGTTATCATTCTAACAAAACTTGAACCCGGAAACTAACGGATGGCTTGTATTGAGACAATTTCCAATTTAAGGCTAATGAGTGATTTGTCTTAGTAATTATTATGATAAGTTTTTTTTTCCCCGACAAATAAACTACTTATATTATTAAAGATATTGGTTCAAGACCAATGAAATGTTGATACATATTCCTAGCCATAGTTGCATTTTCATGCGCTAATTTGATTACATTTCTATCTACTTTAATGATAGAGAAATTGTTACATATAGAAGTGAAATACCTAATGTCCAGAAGAATTCCTTCAATTGAGACATCGATGCAGATGGAGTTTTTTTATTGAGTCTTTTACCAGGGATGAATCGGTCAGAATAATGATGTCACAGTGGTTGTTGTGGATTGACCATTCTAAACCTTTATAGATGACTAAAACTTCAGCTTGTAGAGGCGATATTGCTCGGCATGAAATTCTTCCAAAAGCTATACGCCCTGCTTCTGGGTCCCAGAGTTCCCATCCAAGTCCAGCCCATCGATTTTCTTTTTTCCAAGATCCATCAGAGATTAAGATTTTGGAGGTATCAGTAAAAGTGTTTTTGAGATATTCCTCAAGAGTCTTTCCATTCAGTGAATCAAGACTCGAAATCACATTTGGGTTGTGATTTGAAATTTTGTTTTCCGACATTTCTGCTGTAGGGATAGTTTTTGTAGTTTTGGCTTTGATATAATTTTGGGTAGCTAAACTAAGAGTATTATCAATATCCGGATTTGCTTGATTGAATATAATATCATTCCTATTTTTCCAAATTTCCCAGAAAAAGGAGGACAAGGAAAGTTACATCATCTAGCGTTGTTTTCTCAGAGATCCAAGATTTAAACCAAAAAAAGAGAGTTTGGTTCGGGTCATTAAACATAGGAGTGGGGAGTTTAATTTGGGATTGAAAACAAGTGAGTTTTGAAAAGTGGCAAGCTAGAAAGAGGTGTTTTTCATCTTCCTCAAAAATTCCGCATCTATTGCAAAGGGCGTGGTTGGTACAATTTCTAATAGAGAGAGCTTTTTGTGTTGGGAGGATTCGGTTTAAAATTCTCCAAACAAAGTGTTTAATTTTTTGTTCTACAGGGAGGTTCCAAATTGTTTTCCAAACCTTAGTATTGTTTAAGGAGAGTCTCTCTATAATAAGGTCTTCAATGTCTTTGTGTTTTTGGAGTGCAAGAAAATAACCGGTTCTAACTGAGTATACACCATTTTTGTTGCTTTCCAAACCAGTCTGTCAATACCAGATCTCGGGACATGAATAGAGTGGATTTGGTCCGAGATATGGGATGGGAAAAGATTGTTAATGAGAGGGGATCTCCACAATTTTGTTATTGGGTTAATGAGATCTGAAACCAGCAAGTTTGGAAGACTATCTATTAGAGCAGTAGGACATATGTAGTTGGGGGTAGAAGGGATCCAATTGTCTTTGAGGGCTAAAATGTTTTCCCCATTAAGAACAATCCAGATGAGGTGTTTATCTAGGAGTTCTTTTCCCCAGAAAATGATTCTCCAACCCCACAAAGCTTTACTTGTGATGTAAGATGAAAGGAAGTCTTTTCTAGGGTAGTACTTTGACTTCAGAGATAGACTAAGTAGGGAGTTTGGTTTGGTGAAAATTCTCCAAACGGTTTTTGCTAGACAAGCCTGATTGAAATTAGCTCCCAGGTGCCTCAGACCGAGACCCCCTAGGTTAGTTATAGTTGTTTAATCATATATAATAGTTAAGTATAATAAAAAAATATTACTCTCTTAGAAAGTTTAGATAAACTATCCGTAACAACTAAAATAATATGGGGGGCGAATGTATGCATCCTTAATATAAGCTAAAGTGAACTAATTGTTTTTGAAAGATGGGCACAATATGAATCTTAACCGGCACAAGCTTTGCAGCTTAAAACATGATTGGTGATCAAATTCAATGGTTTCCACACAACATTAATAGAGTTTTTTCCTTTCGTTTTTGCATTAGAAAAATTATATTTTATTTTCGGTTATATAGGATAGGACAATAGTTGAGTTAGATAACTTTTGAGTGAGGTTTAACTTTTGAAAATGGGAAAATTATTTTCATAATTAAAAGGTGGTAAGTGTAAATGTGCGGCATAAATTCATTTATTGCATTAAGATTCACAACGATATTCTCTCTCTTTTTAAAAAAAATATAAACACTAATAACATTTTTTTTGTTTTTTTAAAATGAAATTGATGTTTCTTCAAAAAATAAATAAAAAATGAAATGGATGTAAGTTTTGGCTTCGAGTTAAAAGAATACATATTTCCTTAAAACCATGATTATTTAACCGGTAGTCGAGAAAATATTTGAGCTAACCAAAAGTGATGAGGATAAAATTATAACTTATTAATTGATTTTATGAATCTTTCTAAATGTTTATTCAGTTACATTTTTAATTAATTAGTTTTTTTATTCCCCGTCGAGTATCGACGGGTTACTGACTAGTATTTTTTAAAAAGAGGACAATTAGAGAAGACTAGTATTATATCCTCTTATTCCCTTAAAATTGAGTAATGAATTGGCCAAATTCTTCCTCAATTTATAGGGATCATAATGTCTATTTTTGGGAGGCACATCCATTGAAACAAGGCTTGAAAAGTCGTGTCCAGTAAGTTTAAATCTGAAAATCAGTTAACTATTTAACAGAAACTTTCAAATCTGTTAAGTTTCTGACATAAAAAGACAGTTACGTTAAAATTCTAACAAAAATACTTTTTCGTTTTTTTTTTTTTTTTATACTTTTCGTTAAAAACATCAAAAAAGGACATGTTCTTTCGTTATCATTCTAACAAAACTTGAACCCGGAAACTAACGGAATTATGTTTTATGACTCAAAAACGTAAAAATTATATTCACTAAACATATTAAAGCTTTTGATCTAACCCACCTTTCACAAAATTTGGTGCCATTTGGAATCCAAATGTCCTTGTTTAATTTAAAGTCTTTCTCTTTTTCCATTATGTGAAATATTATTTTTCATGATTAAAAATTCTTTGAAAACAATTTTCATTCACTACTTTTCATATTATTGAAAAGTGAAATTAATTGTTCCATCAATTTTTTTATCTCATATATTTGATTATTTAACAATTAAAATGATTCTCACTTTAATTATAAAATCTAATTATTATGAAATTCTAACAAGGAACACAATCAGCCAGGGAGGAAAAAAAAAAAAAAAGCTAACACACAATAATTATTGCGAGAATTCAGCCTAACTGTTGGTTCATACGTTTATTGTATGCACCTTTGAGTAATAATAGGATAAGATTGAAGATACTTGAAGATCTTTACAAATATTTTGATGCTTATTTATATGGAAAGAAGTACTCATTCCATCCCGGAAATAAGAGTCATACCTCCTATTTACATGAAGATTAAGAAATTGTGGAAGTAAAGTAAGTGTTGTGAGTGTAAAAGTAAAGTAAGAGAGAGAATGAGTGGGGGAATAATAAGTTGATTGATGTTGTGAGTATAAAAGTAAGTAGGAGACAGAATGAGTGAGATGAATAATAAATATTCTTTGCCATTTTAAGAAACAGACTCTTACTCTAGAATCTACCAAAATTGGAAGTTACTTGGGGACGGACGGAGGGAGTATTTCATAGTAAGATATAATAATGAGTATTCGATTCCAATCAACTACGTGATTTTAGTCAGTAAATTTCCAGCAAATCTTTCTTTTTATTTTAAAAAAAGTAAAAAAACTAAAATCTCGAACAAATCAATACGGATTTTTTTTTGAGGTGGTCTCTTGTGAGAACACCTAGATCCGTCTCATAGAAGAGACGGGTCGACCCATGACCCGTGTACGACATTCTCCGCGAAGCGTAGGATCCCAACCCATGGTCCACTCAAAATCTGCCACGTGGCAGCGACCCATTGGCCAAATTTTTTTTCCCAAGGAAAAAAATTTCGTTTTTTTTTTTGACAGTTTTTTTTGTTTGCCAAAAGTAATACTTAGTACAACTAAATGTAACAACTGTGTTACTTATAAATTAACATTGTTTATAAGTAAACGTAACACCAGTTTTACAAAAGAAAATAACTCATTTTACTCATCTTTCAACTGTAATAATAACTATAAATACGTGTAACACTAACAATAACTAAATGTAATTATCGTTATACTGAAATATAATAGTGTTTTTCTAGAATATTTTTTATTTTTGAGTATTTTGATTTTATTTTTTAAAAGAGAGTAACATTTGAAAAACAACAACTTATATACATGAATGTAATTATTTGTACAAGTAAATGTAACACTTTAGTAGATAAAATTGTAACAGATTTCTATAGATAATGTACTCCCTCCGTCCCAGTTTAAGGTTCTTACTTTCATTTTTGGTCTGTCCCAGTTTAAGATTCTTAGTTGCTTTATTCCATAAATGGAAAAGAATGAATAGTGCTTTGGAGAGTCTTGCCCTCAAAAAGTTCATTTAATTACAAAAAAAAAAACCATTTATATCCTCCACTCTCTACTTTTGGTTGACTCATTTCCTTTGTTTTTACCTTAGTTTCTTAATAAGCGTGCTTAGTTAAACTAAGAACATTAAACTGAGACGGAGGGAGTAATACTTTACATGTATCATGATAAATTGAACCCATTGTAATTTAGTATTTGAAAACATATAGATATACTATTATACAAGTAAACCTAACTGTTTTACAATGTTATTATACAAGTAAAATGTAACATTCGTTTATAAAAATTGTTACTTTCTTATTTTTACAATGTTACTAACACAAGTGTTTTTAGTTCTAAAGTGTAAATAGTTGAATTATTACTTTTCTATACATATGTGTTACAATTATGTATAAACACTGTTACATATAAGTAACGCGTTCGTTACATTTTAGTTGTAATAAGTACTCCATCCGTCCCAGTTTAAGTTTCTTACTTTCCATTTTGGTTTGTCCCAGTTTAAGGTTTTTAGTTGCTTTATTCCATAAATGGAAAAGAATGAATAGTGCTTTGGAGAATCTTGCCCTCAAAAAGTTCATTTAATTACAAAAAAACCATTACTTACCTAACATACTTTCACCAACTTGTTTCATGAATAGTGTTTTGGACATTTATATCATTCACTCTCTACTTTTGGTTAACTCATTTCCTTTGTTTTTGCCTTGGTTTCTTAATAAGCGTGCATAATCAAACTAAGAACTTTAAACTGGGACGGAGTATTACTTTTGGCAAACGAAGAAAACATAAAAAAAAAAAAAAAAAACACTGTTACTTTTCTGTATACTCCATCTGTCCCACCTCACTTGAGACTTATTTCTTTTTTAGTCCGTCCCACTTCACTTGAGACTCCCCAAAATAGTAATTTTTTTATAATTTTATATTCAATCTACTCCACCCACTCATTCTCTCTCTTCATTTTTCACCACACAATTCATTCAACCAACCTACTATTAACCCTACTCATTCTCTCTCTTCATTTTCCACCACATATTTTTTTATTTTATTCTTTTTCCTTAGTTATTGTGCCCACCTCAAGGGTCTCAAGTGAGGTGGGACGGAGGGAGTATATGTATTACTTTTATGTATACAAACTGTTACATATACGTAACACGTTTGTTACATTTAGTCATAGTAACTATTACTTTTGACAAACCGAAAAAAGCCAAAAATAAAAAATAATAATAATAAAAAAAAATTGCATGGGTCATGGATCTGGGTCATGAGTCAAAAATGACCCGTCTCTACTATGAGACTGGTCATGATGTTCTCATACAATTTTTTTTTTTTTTTTTTTTTTTTTTTTGAGTAAATCCCTTAAGACGGAGTAATCTACATTCCATTCACATTGAAACTCCTTATAGAAAGATAATAATATGAATAGTCAATATTTGCATTAACTAACTAGATTAACATGCACTCCTTCCTTCCCACATGATTTCATTTTTTTTCCGATGTTACTAATATGAATGAATCTTGAATAATAATTTTATATTGATTTAATTATTTTAATGAAAATCTAAAACATGTTATTGGTAGTATCGTTGATGGTGTGTCAATTACTCCATCCACCCCATTTCAAATTGCAAAAATTGCCATTTTGGTTCTCCCACAAATGGAATGTTTTTATCCACTTGCATACTCTCCCTACCCTACTTTATCTCTCTTACTAAATTATTTACACTCACACCACATCATATTTTCCATTTTTTCTTTAATTTTCGTGCAAGTAATTTGAAAATGGACGGAAGGGGTATAGTATGTTTTAAATTTTAGTTAGTACAATTGAATCAATCAAAAGTTATTGCTCAAGTATCATTCAAAGTAACGGCAAAAAAAAAAACAAAACATTTTGAGACGGTGGGAGTATACACAAGGAATCCCGTGTGCTGTTTCGAACCATATATTTTTTGCAAAGTGAATTTAGTCAGTATCTTAATCCCTAAGACCATCTCCAACAGTTTAGTGCAAAAATTGCACTATTATTTATAATAGTGCAATTTTTACACAAAATATTTCCAATAGTTTGCTTCAAATATTATACTAAATAAGAATATGATAAAAATATTCATTATTGTTTTACATATATAAATAATAGCAGGTTATATAATTTTATTTTGTAAAATATTTTCATATATATCAAAAAGAAAAACAAAAAACGGATATTTAAAAAGAAAAAGAAGAAGAAAAACGGGATAGCGCAACAATATTCCTTGCACCAAATTTGAAGCAACAAGCAAGTGATAAAATTGCTCTATTAATAGAGCAATGTTTAGAGTTCCATTGGAGTAAAACAATACTCTATTTTTGTAGTTTTAGAGTACCGTTGGAGATGATCTAAGTTAATCTTAACTAATTTAACTTCGCTATTGTTACCAGTGAATTTGAATTATTTAATTTCTCTCTAAAATACACAAATATAATTCTGAAACGGGATTTTTACCAATAAGTCCCTCTTAGAAGGTGGAATTTGCCAATAAAAACAGACATTTTTATATTCTACCTTAGGGTCCCTAACTTGAAATCAATTTTACCAATAAATCCCTTGTAGTTTTAAAATGTCAAAAATACCCCCA
Organism: Campanula takesimana; assembly: GCA_026119855.1. Taxonomy (NCBI): domain Eukaryota; kingdom Viridiplantae; phylum Streptophyta; class Magnoliopsida; order Asterales; family Campanulaceae; genus Campanula; species Campanula takesimana. The sequence goes on along the minus strand of JAOWBW010001978.1, from coordinate 16,826 downwards.
GCCCAATAAAACCACCTCCCCTCCCCACTCCAGTCATTCAACGCACCCACACCCATAAGTCACTTTCTCTCTCTAAGCGATCCCTCACGATTCTATTCTCCGGCAACCCCCTCCCCCACCTCTGGCGAAGCTCTCCGACACCTCTCTCACGGTGAACTCTCCCCCTCCGACCACCCTTCCCATCGCCATCACCGGCCATCCTACTCCGACCGTTTTCTTCCCTTGAGCAAAAAACCGTCTTTTGTAGATCTGGCAACCACACCCCTCCCCTCACCTCCCCACCTCCGGCCAATCATAGATCTAACCTCTCCGTCCTGATCCGACTTCGTTTGTTCGAGAAACCTCCTTGATGTGCAACAAGAACCATTTCTACTCATCGGTCTTCCTGTTCCAAACTTGGTCAAACAAGTCCTCAAATCAGGTCGGTCTGCAGCCTGGAACCTGATCGAGCTTGGGAAGGTAAAGACATAAAGCCAAAAAAAAATAGTAGAGGCCGTGAAAAAGGTGTATGTAGGGATACGTTTGCTAGTAATTTTAATTGAGTAATTTTTTTTTTTGCTAAAATCTTGGATCAATTGGGTTTTTATTTTGTGAGAAAAAGATGGGATCTTGTTAATCTGTTGATTTAATTTGTTGGTTTGAATTCTCACTTTTCTGATTTAAAAGTCGAATTAGGTACTTCTTTGTTTATCTTCGGTTAAAATGTCTATTGATTAAATATTTAATTTCAAGTTTTAATGTGGGTTGTGTTAGTACCCGACCTGAAAATGAGTTTATTAGGACTTTTCCAAAAGTACAAGGACTTTATAGGAATTAGAAACCTTGCAAAGGCTTGTCCCGGATTCCCAAAATATCTCATTTATGACAAAATCTATCAAATAGGTAACAAATGGTTTCCTTAAAACCATGCAGAAACCCTAGCTTAAGAATCAAGTCAGCCAGCAGGATTGGCCACGCGGCCAACATTGCTACGCGTCGACCTTGGCCACGCGGCCACTATTGTCGCCGGCTTCAATCATGGCCAGGCGGCCAACCTTGCTCTGGATGATCTCAGCCATCAGATCTTGCCATCAGCCTACTATATAAACCATTCCATTCCATTGGTTTGGGGGTCCGATTTTGAGAGTTCTAAAGTCCGAATTTTGGAGTTCTTAAACACTATTGTGCTCTCTAATTAGCATTCAAACACTCAAGAAGATCCAAGGTTTATTTCTTGCCAACATAGGTAAGTTTTCTAACTTTTTCTTCGTGTTCTTGCATCATTTTTAATGTAGATCTTTTATATTCATTTTCGTACATGTTTATTCATAGTTTCTTCATGAGCTTTGCATGTTCATTCATATGTTCATAATATGTTCTTCGCATGTTCTTCGTGTTCATAGACTAAAACCTTATTTATGCTATATTTAGGGTTGCGATCTTCATTTTTACATGTTATTTCATAGCCGATGATGATCTAGGGTTCATCAACCCGAGGATGATCTAGGAACTACTTCTAAACCCTAATCTTCAGGTAATTTCCCCCTCATTATGCATGATCCCGATTCTTCTGCCTATTCTAATTCTCTGCGAACTACGCTGACCTGAGCTTCTCACATTGAGAGGAACGTAGGAAATCTTCGGATCCGTTCTAAATCACTAACACACTACTAACACATTCATCATGATAGAAAGACCGATCAATTCGGGCAATAGGAGTGATAACGTTCAATATTCTTCTCTTGTTGTAATTTGACCCCCGAACCCATTAAACATGCTTTTTTCAATGTTTTGGCTTTAATTAAAACGGCGTGGCGACTCTCATAATTTTATGTCGTTATGAATATTCCCTTTTGTAAATAAAAATAATCACAAGATACTTCCCATGTGTCGCTTCATCGGAAAGGGGTATTCACAGTGGCGACTCTGCTGGGGACTGCTTTGAAACTTTTTCAAACTTAGTGGGTCTAACTTTCGTCACATCATGATGCTTGCCATGTTTACACATGCACACACCTGCCATGTTTACACATGCACACAGTTGCCATGTTTATACATGCACACACCTGCCATGTTTACACATGCACACACTTGCCATGTTTACACGTGCACCTCACACGCACTTGCCATGTTTACACATACACCACACACACTTGCCATGTTTACACATGCACCCTACACACACTTGCCATGTTTACACATGCACACACTTGCCATGTTTATACATGCACCTCACATACTTGCCATGTTTACACATGCACCCGTGCACCCCGCAATGTTAATACTTGTACTTTGTTGATACTTGTACTTTGTATATACCTTGTATCCTTGTACCTTTGTTATTTTCGTCTTAGTATTAGGGTCAAACAAAACTCTGCTATGCTCCTTTGTACGTTATTTTCCTTATCCTGCATTGCATTGTATAGCATCATTCAAACATTCAAAACTTCTCTCTTTTCTCCCTAAAAAGAATTAGTTTCTTGCCACACACTACCACTAGTCCGTGTCAGCACTGCACAGGTCCCTACTACCCGGAGTATTCGATGTGCAGGAATTTGTGCGCTACTGCCTCACATTTTTCGAGTCACTCGTCTACTCCACTCACCGTGTACGTTCCGCGAGCGGTGGGAACCTTTAACCTAACCCGTGTCAACCCACACATAGAGATTAGGACACTCCTCGGACCACTCATTTAGGATGTAAATAAATGCAAAACTTTTCGCAAAATAAAATGTGCATTGCATCTAAGCGACCTCTAAGGTCCATCGCTCATCCGTTGGGCCATCATTGCGATCCATTTGGGTCTACCCTTCATCTCGACCCGCTTTGGCTAAAATCCCACCATCCTTTGGCCTCTTAGGACAATCTTATCTACCTTTGACCTCCTAGGTCAACCTTTGACCGCCTAGGTCAACCTTCCCAACCTTTGACCTCCTAGGTCAACCTTATCTACCTTTGACCTCCTAGGTCTACCCTTGACCTCCTAGATCAACCTTACCACCTTTGCCCCCTAGGTCAACTTTATCCGCCTTTTACGTCTTAGGTCTACCCTTGACCTCCTAGGTCAACCTTATCACCTTCGACCTCTTAGGTCAACCTTTGACCCCATAGGTCAACCTCATCCGCCTTTGACCTCTTAGGTCTACCCTTGACCGCCTAGGTCAACTTTATCCGCCTTTGACCTCTTAGGTCTACCCTTGACCTCCTAGGTCAACCCTATCACCTTCGACCTCTTAGGTCACCCCTCGACCTCTTAGGTCAACCTTTGACCCCATAGGTCAACCTCATCCACCTTTGACCTCTTAGGTTAACCCTTGACCGCCTAGGTCAACCTCATCCACCTTTGACCTCTTAGGTCAACCCTTGACTGCCTAGGTCAACCTCATCCGCCTTTAACCTCTTAGGTCTACCCTTGACCGCCTAGGTCAACCTTATCACCCTCGACCTCTTAGGTCACCCCTCGACCTCTTAGGTCAACCCTTGACCGCCTAGGTCAACCCTTGATCGCCTAGGTCAACTTTATCCGCCTCCGACCTCTTAGGTCAACCCTTGACCTCCTAGGACAACCTGATCACATTTAACCCCCTAGGTAAACTTTATCATCTTTGACCTCTTAGGTCTACCCTTGACCCCCTAGGTCAACCTCATCCGCCTTTGACCTCTTAGGTCAACCTTTGACCCCCTAGGTCAACTTAATCATCTTTGACCTCTTAGGTCAACCTTTGACCTCCTAGGTCAACCTCATCCTCCTAGGTCAACCTTTGACCCCCTCGGTCAACATTATCACCCGTTGACCTCTTAGGTCAACCTTTGACCTCCTAGGTCAACCCAATCACCTTCGACCTCTTAGGTCAAACTTGGACTCCTAGGTCAACCTTATCCGTTTTCGACTTCTTAGGTCAATCTTTGATCCCATAGGTGAACCCAATTACCTTTGGTCCTAACCCGCTTTGGTCAAACCGTCATCTTGACCCACCTAGGTCATTATTTGACCCACCGTCGTCCAGACCAACCTAGGTCAACCCGTTTAGGTCCACACACCATCCTTGACCCATTTTGGTCAACTTGTCCGTCTTAGGTTAAAACTATCCCTTCACCTTTGACCCATCAAGGTCACCCCGTGACCCGCTTAGGTCGACTTACCTATCTTGGATCCATCTAGGTCAATCTCCAACCTTCCTTAGTCCACCAAACCGAATAGGTCAACCTTAGACCCGCTTAGGTCAAACCATGTCTATCCCGCTTAGATCATCCCATAGGCAAACTGCTACAACCCGCTATCTTGATTCATTCACCATATAGGTCAATCCAACCCTTCTCATTTAGGTCGACCTATCCTTTACCCATCTAGGTCAACCCACCATTATCGTCGCATCCTAGCTTGAACCATTTCTTGTCTCAAACCTTAGGTTAAACCTTAGGTCAAACTTAGGTCAAACCTTAAGTCAAACCTTACCCGATTCCTATAGGTCTTCCTCACCCATGCTTGACTAAAGACCGAGTCATCTCCCTCTTTTTGACCCCTATAATCATCTCTCACCTATTTTTAAAAGTCTAACTTGATTCGAACTACGGCGACCTGAGCCTCTTATTGTGTGGGACCTCTCCCTCATGATAAGGGAAACGTAGGCAACTTCGGCCCGGTCAAACTTTCAATTTTTTACCAAAACGCATTTCAAAAATGTGGAGACCGACTCTTTTCCAAAAAATGATTTTTATAACGATGCCTCATCATTAAATACGAATCTAATTCTTTCATGACATAGAGTTCTGCATCATGTCGGCTGCAAGGAACATCGAAGTTGCAGCTGAAGCTGCTACCCAAGATCCCGAGACAATCCTCTACACGGGTACTGCTCTCAGTAAGGAAGCATCCCGCTTCGAAGCCATCCTCGATGAACAAGCAATCCACTTTAAGGCCATTCTCAACGAGCAAGCAACACACTTTCAGAAGGAGATGCATAAGACCCTAAGAGATATCGAGAGGCGCCATTTGTCTGACATTCGTGGCGTTTATGATTACCTCAGTCGAGTTCTCCCTCTTGCTCAATGTCAACACCCGTACGCTCCTCAAATGTACGGGCCGCCACAGACTGTCCCCGTCGGGATGCCTCCTATGACTACTCATCAACAAGGGGTGCCGGTACCTAAGTCACCCTCAAAGACAATTCGTGAAAGGAAGGACGAGCGCGAATTCGACGACTTGGGTATGCCGTTAGCCAAACTCTTCAAAAGTCTAGTTCAAGCCGGCAAGTTGTCTCCTTTGTTCAACTATGAACCAAGTAGGGTGAAGCAAGGCTTGGATCCCTCCAAACACTGCCAATACCACCAGTACATTGGGCATGACACCGAAGATTGCCTCCAATTGAGGAGAAAGATTCAAAGCCTCATTGACAGCGGAGCCATCACCCGCCAACGGAATACATGGGCATGGGCAAAAGAGGAAATTGGGGCTACCTCCTTTAAATAAAAGAAAAGAAAAGGGTCATTCAGTCTTCGTAGGTTCTAGAGTGTCCTTAGTCAAAAGTCCACCTTGGACGATTTCTGTTTCTTTAAGTAAGAGTCCACCCCGGACTAGTCGGTTTAAATCTTTTAGTTCCAATAAAAGGGTCTTTATTTCTTTTCTTTTCTCTCTAAACTTGAGACATAAGCTTGCATATATCAATTTCATGAAAATTGTCTTATTCACCATTTTCGCTTGATTGCTATATCTTTATATGATGAATTAATCTTAATATTACTCATTAATGACGACTCATTAAAAGGTAAATGGACCTACAAACCATTCACATAACTAAGTAAACGATTAATCTCAAAATAACAAATGCTTCGATCAATTGGGATGAACGAATCACTTTCTCTTCTCTCTACATTCTACCCCCATACACTCTCTCTATACACTCACCCCTTGTACACACTTCATATACACTCTCTATATACACCTTCTCCCATACACTATCCTCATACGCCTCTCATCCCACCATTAGACCCCTTTTTATAAGGTCGTGACAAAGAAATGGACTGCGGTTGCTCATCATCAAATAGACATCCATACTGCCACAATTTAAAGGGTTGGTTTGTTCCCTTCATAAGTACTACATGCCGTTACACTGGGGCTGTCCGTATTCCATCGCAAATAAGACAAGTGCACGAAGTCATTCATGCCATTAATTGGTGCACGTGATAATCCAATGGAGCTCTACCGGTGAAAATCAAGGGGCTAGGATGCCCGCCGCCAGCAAAAGGCCGCTTGAACTATAAGGAAGCTACCTCGCAATAGAGAGAGGCGAAAGCAAACTAGGGGCTTGTCTCGCCCAATGTTTCATGTACAAATATAAAATATATATATATATATATATATATATATATATATATATGGCTCGCTAGGTTGAAACCCAAAAGGGCGACCTAGGCAAAAGTTAGAGCATTGCACAAAAAGAAGCCCACTAGGTTGAAAACCCGAAAGGGCGGCCTAGGCAAAAAAAAGGGTGTGCACAAAGAGATAAAATAAAAAAGAAAAAAGAAAAATAGAAGGGGCTATCACCATGGAAAAGTAAAAGTCCCATTTTCTTTTCACCTCAAATGTTCTATTTTCCTTTCTTTCCTTACAAAGTAGATAAACGGCGTCAACCCATGACAACTACGATGGAGCAATCCACTGCAACAACTACAAAGGAGTAATCCACCGCAATGAGCTACAAAGAACAACTCACCTCAAACGAACCTCACACCCCTAAACTCAAAACCCAACTTCATCGTCAACCGGGCAACCACTCAAAGCCAAACATAACCTACCTTGGGCCAACTTTCTTTCTTTTCTTTCCTCCCACACATACCCACTGAAACCCGACACCATCGTCAAGCAGGTCATCCCCGAACTACGCGGACCTGAGCTTCTCATCTTGAGGATAACGTAGGCAACCTTAGGGTCCGGTAAAAAATATACACAACCCACCTCGTAGCCAATTTTCCTTCTCTTCTCTCTTGCCCCATATTTCTACTCCTGACTTCTTCACTCACAACTGATCAAAACATTTATTATTTCGAGACTACTTGTCTAAAACATAATCATAAGATGCATAACTAATCAACGAGGTCCATTCTCGAGCAATCAAATAAAAATCTTGAATAAAACAATTTTTAAATGTCTCGACAAGTCTTCCGTTCTACAATCTAGGAAAGAGCTAAACACTTACTTTCTGTCAAGCAGGGGCTTCCTCCCTTTTGTACATATATACACTCAGTTGCCCAAAGAGTCAAAATGTGAGTAATATCTCTCTCTCTCTCTCTTACTCTCCCCAAAATGCCCCCGCATGTTTTCAAACAATTCTTTTTTCATTTTTTGAGTCGACTGAATGATTTCAAAAAAAAAATAAAAAAATGATGACGCACAAAAAGAAGCCCGCTAGGTTGAAAACCCGAAAGGGCGGTCTAGACAGAAAAAGGATGCGTCTTAAAGGAGGTAGGATACCCCGCTCTACACCCTTATCGAACTAGGGCTTCCCCAACAGAATGGGTCGACTATGTGGTTTCTCGGAGAATATCGAGACTTCGACAAGCAAGGGCATCCCTCATCATTAAGCTCGACGTAGAATTTCTCAAAGGAGGAAGGGTGCCCGCTCACCAAATTAAATAATCCCCAACGGAATAGGTCGACTATGTGGTTTCCCAAAGATTACCGAGGCTTCAACAAGGATGTACCCCTCATCGTCAAACTCGGCACGTGACAAACTCTTTGAATTGGTTAGAATCGTAATTAATTATAAAGCATCTTTATAAAGTCATAACACTTTCAAAAGTTTTCTCTTCCACGACACTTTGTTTATAAACCCGCACTCTCGGTCTCCACAAAATTTGTATAAACCTCCTCGATCCACTCTGAGACCCATCTTTGTGATTCTTGAACCGAATCGGTCCTTCACCCTATTTCCTACACAATAGGATACCCTTAGGTCCCAACCCACCTGGTTCAAAACCTTAGGTCCCAAGCCTACCCGGTCAGTCTTGCCTAAGTTACACCATAAACTCTCTAGGTCCCGAGCCTACCCGATCAGTCTTACCTAGGTCCCAAACCTACCCGGTGAGTCTTACCTAGGTTACATCATAACCTCTTAGCTTGACCTTCCGCAAGTTCGTAGCATAACCCCTTCGGCCTCAAACCGGTTCTACCCAAAACTTCAGACCTTAAACCAGTTAACCAAAGCCAAATCCTTAGGGTGACCCATTAGGTCCCGAACCTACCGGTCCCGAGCCTACCCGATCTCTTAGATCTCAAACCTACCAACACATACTCATCCTTACCTTGTCTAAGCAATAGCTCTCTTATCCTCCTAGGTCCAACCTCTTAGGTCTACTCAGTCCAACCTGTTGAGCGATCCTTTAGATCCCAAGACCACTCGAGTCTACCAATCGCCTATCTTTTAAGTCTCTAGCATATCCGATCCACACATTAGGTCTCAACTCCTAAACCCTTTAGATCACAAAACTGTCCACTCTCTAGGTCTATAACCTTAGACCTCCACCCTTTGGACTCTTTAATTCCCAAGCCTACTTGGTCCGACTAAAAGCGACACATCTACGTCTCCCGACTCCCGTCATGTCCAAGCCATGACCCTACCACTCTTAAACCTACCAAGTACCAACCTAGTGTCACCCATTAGCCTCAAAAGACTTCCTAGTCTGACCTTCAACCCCTTAAGGACTCTAACCTACTTAATCCAAGCCGAGTCCAAACCTCGCCACCTACAAGGTCCACCCTTGAACTCCATGGATCTCAAACATCGCTCCACCGACAAGTCCAAACCTTGAACCTGCTCAAAACACATAGGATCTCATGCGCACCGCGACATGCCTTAAGCATATCAAAACCCGTCCAGTCAAAAATCGTGCGCTTAAACACCTTTGGTCCCATACCAAACCCACCTTCGCAATCGCCGAACGAGCTTGGTCACGCGCAATGACCTCTGAGACAAACTTAGGACCTAAGCATACCCAATCCAACTTAGGTACCTATTGTAATCAAGCAAAGTCTTGGACACTCAATCCCTTTACCTAAAGCGCTAACATGGTCATATATCCAAAACCATTTCCCGCACCTATGGTTCGCACCTAGCTTAAACTTTCAAACACTCTAGGATCCAAGCCCGACATGCGTATTAGGTACTAGGATCATCCAATCCCAATCCGTTGCTCCTTGGCCAACCTCAAGCCTGCTTGGTCCTAACCCATAACGCGGTTTCTCTAGGACAAAAGACTTACCCGCTTGAAAGCCTTATGTCTCAACGCTACCCTGCCTAGCCTTCGATCTCCTAGATCTCACGCCTACCATTCCATTAGGCCCCGGTCTCCTTAACACATGTCTGAGTCTTACCCTAGCTAAACCCTAGCACTCTAGCCTAGGTTTAACCTATCGAGCCTATCCATCCATGAGGTATCAAGCTCACCTGCCCCAAACCGCAACACTCTTAGACCTCAAACTTGCTCGGTCTAAACCAAGACAAACCTTCAAATGCTTTCGGTCTCCAAACCCTAGCCTTAAGCCTAAGTAGTCACATTCTCTCCAAACCCTAGCCTCAAGCCTAGGTAGTCACCTTCTATTCAAATCCTAGCCTTAAACCTAGGTAATCGCATTCCCTTTAAACCCTAGTCCCAAACCTAGGTAATCGCCTTCTCTCTAAACCCTAGCCTCAAGCCTAGGTAGTCACCTTCTATCCGAAGCCTAGCCCTAAACCTAGGTAATCACATTCTCTCAACCTATCCTCAAGCTTAGGTGGCCACATCCTCTACAAACCCTAGCCTCTAGCCTAGGAAGTCACATGCGCTCCGAACCCTAGCCACAAGCCTAGGTAGTCACCTTCTATCCGAAGCCTAGCCTTAAACCTAGGCAATCACATTCTCTCAACCCCAGCCTCAAGCCTAGGTTGCCACATCCTCTACAAACCCTAGCCTCTATCCTAGGAAGTCACATGCGCTCCGAACCCTAGCCTCAAGCCTAGGTAATCACATCTTCCCAACCCTAGCCTCAAGCCTAGGTAGTCACGTTCCCTCCAAACCTAGCCTCAAGCCTAGGTAGTCGCATTCTCTCCAAACCCTAGCCCCAAGCCTAGGTAATTACATCCTTCCAAACCCTAGCCTAAAGCCTAGGAAGTTACATCCATCTTAGCCTCGATCCTAGGTAGCCACATCCTTCCTAAACCCTACCCCCGAGCCTAGGTAGTTACATCCCTTCCAAACCCTAGCTTAGAGCCTAGGTATTTACACCCTTCCTAAACCCTAGCCTTGATCCTAGGTAGTCACGTATCCTCTCTAAACCCTAGCCTCAAGCCTAGGTAGTCATATCATTCTCTCTGAACCCTAGCCTCAAGCCTAGGTAATTACATCCTTTCAAACCTTAGCCTAAAGCCTAGGAAGTTACATCCTTCTACCCTAGCCTTGATCCTAGGTAGCTACACCCTTCCTAAACCCTAGCCTTGATCCTAGGTAGTCACATATCCTCTCTAAACCCTAGCCTTAAGCCTAGGAAACCACAACATCCCCTTTAACCCTAGCCCAAATTCTAGGGAATTTCCAAAGCCCCGTATGCAACATCATTTCCAAATTCCCGAAACCCTAGTCTCGAAACCTAGGAAATTTACAATCTCAATTCTCCGTTTTATTGAACCCTAGTCCAAAACCTAGGATATAATGCCCTGTCCAAAACTCAATCAACCCTAGCCTCAAGCCTAGGAAGCCGCATTCGCTCTAAACCCTAGCCGCGAGCCTAGGTAGTCGCATTCGCTCCAAACCCTAGCCTCAAGCTTAGGTAGTCGCACTCTTATAAACCCTAGCCTCGAGCCTAGGTAGTCGCATTCGCTCTAAACCCTAGCCTCGAGTCTAGGTAGTCGCATTCGCTTCAAACCCTAGCCTCAAGCTTAGGTAGTCGAACTCTTTCTAAACCCTAGCCTCGAGCCTAGGTAGTCGCATTCGCTCTAAACCCTAGCCTCGAGTCTAGGTAGTCGCATTCGCTCTAAACCCTAGCCTCAAGCCTAGGTAGTCGCACTCTTTCTAAAACCCTAGCCTCAAGCCTAGGTAGAAATTATCCTCTTTAAACTCTATCATCAAGCCTAGGATTCAACATTCCCTTCAAACCCTAGTCCTAGACTAAGGAAATTCCTTCACCCTAGTCTCAAAATATAGGAAGTTTACAGTCCTTAGCCTTAAAACCTAGCCTAAAGCCTAGGTTACCACGAACATTTCCAAGCCATAGTCACCAATCCTGGAAAATGGTGAACCCTAACATCAAGCTTAGTGGACCTTCCACAAAAGCAATCCCTCTTCCCAATGGTCCATAGTCCCAAACCTAAGAAAGTCATGGTCCTTAAACACCAGTTTCCAAACCCTTGTTCGAAACCCTAACATCTAGGAAGTTCCCAAACCTCAACCTTTCCAAGCCTTAGCACTAAGCCTAGGATAGAATACTCTCCTCATACTTAAATGAACTCCAATCCCTAGCCTGCAAGCCTAGGTAACCCACATTATCTCTGTTGGTCCCAGAGGGCAACAAGGGTATAGAACCGCTAGGGGGGGGGGGTGAATAGCGGTCCGAAACTTTTTCGAAATACCCTTAAAATCAACCGAGTACTTATCAGTTTGGCCAACTGCGGTTCAAGGCACAAGAACCGAACTGATAAAATGCACAGCGGAGTTTGCGGTTTGGCCAAATAGGTTAGTTAAAGAGTTTGGAAGTTTGACTCGGGTTGAGAAAACACTATGATGCAACAGAATAGTTAAACTTAAAGTTTAAAGGAAAACACAATTCATCTTTCAAGTCATTTCGTATATGGAAACAAGTTCAAGACCACAAACAAGAAAGATAAATATCAAGACAGAAAATAAAGATCAAACACACAAATTGAAGAGGTTCGTTCTTAAATGAAGTACGTCCTCTACCTAGATGGTTAGTCTAGGATTTTCTAATAGCTATAAGACTTGTATTAATTTAGAGGAGGTTTTACAAGATAAATCTAAACTCTAAACAATGAGTCTAACCTAAGCTATAATAACAACCGGTGTTTTCGAAGTATATAATCTATATGATCATATAAATCGGGTGTGTGTGTGAAAATAAATCAAATGCTCTAAGTATCTAAATGATGGTGGAGCAAATAGAATTCTTTCTGTGTAAAGGCTAAGTATGAGTGGTTGTTAGGCTTGAAGCTTTGATGAAGAACTGGGTTTGCAATGGAGATGGTTGAAGATATGAATATCTGGGTTTAACTCTTCAAAGCAAACTTGAATACTTGGGAATGAATCTCTTGAAGCTCAGCAACCTTCATTGTTGAATAATGAAGGCTATTTATAGGCAGAGCACCCTTGTGACCGTTGGGTAAAGATTTGAATCAAATCTGAAGGGTACAGTGTTGTCGAAATCCCATTGGTTGAGCTGTCATTTTCGTCCTTGGTTTTGTCTTGTAGTCCTAGGTAGTTGTTGCACCACTACCTGACAATTGTCCTTTGTTGCAGAAAGGACTAACGGTAAACAATTTAAACTGATGGACAAACCGACATTCCTTGCAGAAACTCCAAGTTAACTTAGAGTTATTTTGACATGACATAACAACATCCTTATACTGTCAATAAGGGAATGTTTGTCTAAGGAATAAATGACATCTCTTTAATTCTTCAATAACTGCTCTGCGGTTTCACCAAGCATAGGGCGGTTTGAAGAATGGTCTTGATGTGCGGTTTCATAAAACATGCAAACTGCGGTTTGATGAGAATTGAAGAGCTCCATGCTGGCATTCTTAAAATGATGGCTTGAAGCACTAAACCGCTAATGATACAACCGAACAATACTCAGCCTTGAAAACAAAAAATCTAGAAATGGACTTATCTAAAAATTGAAGTAGAACTTCATTACATGCGTTCCTAAAGTCCATAAAAAGACACGTGGAATGGATCAATCAAATTAAGGTGGGTGCACTAACAATGAATCCTAACAATCTCCCCCTATTTGATTGATGCGATTACCACACTATGATAATAGCAAAACATTGTACTTGGTAAGAACATGTCAGAAATAAATTTCATGAAATTGCATGTCCCAAGTCAATGCACACACTATGCTAGATCATAGATTTCTAATCTATCAAAAATAAAGGAAATGAATAAGAGATAGAAAAGAAATACATTCAGATGCATAAAGAATGATATGATTTTGAGGATCAGAAATGCATGTTTAAACTGAATGTTTAAAACACAATGCACTTAAAGGTATTTTCATGATGAATGTAGTGCATGAGGTTTTAAGAAATACAAGCATTGTTTCACAAACAAGCAGTTTGAATAAACAAAGTTTTGGAAACAGAATGCTATGCAGTCATTCTCATTATAATTCAATCATAAAGGATAGTAACTTACAATGTATGAATTACAAGAGATACCAAAAAGAAAGACTAAGAAAAGAGGTCTAGTCTACTTCATCTGCAACAGAACCCCTTGCAGCAGCAGCATCATCTGCGGTTTGGTTCTGAACGGTTTGAGCATCTTGAGCAGCTTGTTCTTGTGAAATTTGAACATTAACAGCGGGAGCGGTTTGATCAACATTTCTAGAACCGGATCCACGGGTGGTTTCAAAAACAAAGTCAGCTGCACGAAGCCGAACTTCAGTCGGTTCATCAATCTTCAATTCAATTGCAGCGGTTTGTTTGACAAGTTTCCCGGTTCTATGAAGTATAAGCTCAGAAGAATCAAGCGCATGCTGGGCCAGAATATCCAGTTTCTCAACAACAGATTGAAGTGAAGCATCAACGGCTTGAAACTTTAAGTTGCAAAGATCATTGTTGGTTCTGACAAGATCTTGAAGGGCCAGTTGATTTTCCAAGATTAAGTTCAGTCTCTCATCTAGCTGTTGTTGGCTTGACCTATCTTCAAATCTCTCATTTACTCTCTCCCCCTTAATGGCATCAAGATCAGATTGAATGGTGAGGAGATGAGTGTCAAACCGAGAAGTGGCGGTTTGTTGATGAAATTGAATATTTCTAACCGCATCTATCAAATCGGCGGTTGAAGCATGAAGAGGTAGAATTGGATAGGAAGGAATTGAAGAGGGCGGTTCATCAGAAGGAGTATAGGGAGGGATGTGCTCATCACTGGAATTATCATCATCAGAAATTTGGATGGCATCATCAGATTGATGGGAGGAAGAAGGCATCTTGGCTTTACCTTTTAACAGAATGTGTGCCTCTTCTAAGGTTTCACCCATAGAGATCCTAAGGGCGGTTTCAAGCTCAATGGGATCAAAGAGGGGAAAAGAATGAATAGGGATAATTGCAGTTTGAGGAGGTGAAGAAGGAAGAAGAGGAAATCTCAAATAATCATCATTTAAAAGAATGGAAGGTGAAGGCACAAATCTCCAATTCAACATAGGAGGATAGGCTCTAGCAGTTAATTGTAGAAAGAATTGACTAGCAAGAGTGGGATCCATGAGTACCTGATCGGCAATCTCACCCATCACTTTGTCTGCAACTGAAAGAATTAAGTGTTCAACTGCGGCTTCCATCTCATCCTTGGGAAAGATAGCAAAAGGGTTAGGGCGGCCAGCCTTCAAGAATCTAGCTTCGGCTTTGGCGGCGGCACGAGCATGGGCTCCAGCCCTTCTTTCCCTAGAGGTTTCAGTTTTGAACCGCTTCAAATATTTTGCTAAGTCAGCAGCATTCTTTCGTTTCTTTGTCTTCGGTTTAATGAATGAAACCGATGTCTGTGGAGATAGCTGAACTGGCGGCTGAGAGAGAGGTTGAGCTTGAGTAATAGCCAGCGGTTGAACTGAAGGAAGAGGCAGTGGTTGAACCGACACAGAAGTAGATGGCAAAACCCGAGTTGGAGCATAAGGTAAATCAGGAGATGAAGAGGGAGTATGCTCAGGTGAATCAAAGTCCAACTTTCTTTTAAGTGAAGGAGGAGAGACCTCAACCATCATTGGGTCAATGCCTGCTTTCCTCATCTCAGCTCTTTCTCTTAGCTCTCTTGCAAAAGCTCCTTCAAGAGGTGAGTGATCTCTTTTGTAGTCAGCCTCACTGAAGTCAATAGCGCCTGGTGGCCTTGACTGCCAATGCTCTACATAATCACTTTTCTTCACCAACTTCCTCTTCTTCTTTGGCGGTTGAACCTCAAGAACTTCAACATCTTGCTCAGGTTCACCAAGTGCCTCAGACATATCAGTCTGCTCAGGCAATGCTGCAGCCTCAAACTCATTGGTTTGCTCAGGCTGAACCACAATGGTAGATACAGCGGTTTGTTCAACTAGAACCGCATCCTCAGACACTTCGGTCTGCTCAGGATCGGTTTGAGAGGAAGGTTAAGGTTTGGGAAGGCTTTGAAAATTTCAGCCAACTGTTCTTCAGAGAATTGAACAGATGGCGGTTTAGAAGTGGAAGGTTTAGAGGAGAAGGGATAGGAAGAAAAAGATGAGGTGAGGGGATAAGTTCTGGAATGGATTTTGCCTTGGCGGCTTTAAGAGAGGAGGCATCCTTAGCAAAATTTAAGGATTTCTCCACATTTTGATGTACTGGAGAGAAGGGTTTAACTTGAGGTTTGGGAATAGAGGGTTTAGAAGGCGGTTTTGAAAGAGTAGGAGATAGTCTGATGGGGAGAAAAGAGGTTGAAGAAGATGAAGGTTTAGATGACGGTTTGGATAAGGGTTTGGAAGGCGGTTTGGATAGGTTTGCTTTTGTAATAACCGAAGGGATTTGAGCAGTTCCCTTCTTTTCCTTGGAGCGGCGGTTTCCTTGGGACGAGCCGCAGGTATAGACGAGCTGCAGGCTCCCCCTCAACCGCAGGCTCCCCCTCAGCCTGTACCGCGGTTTGAGCTAAATGACTTAACCCCAGTCGGTTTAGAGTGGCAGTTTGACCTTCATTTCTTAGCAGCGTAGCATGGGCCTGATCAGCAATGGCACCAGCATACGGTTTCCCTGATTTGTTGAGCCGAGCTTCAGGAAATGGGCCACGTTTTGGCTTCAGGAAGAGGGTCCTCATTCCAAACAGTTTGAGCAAACCGCCATCCAAAGGTTGTTCTGAAGGTATCAAGTCTTGACAGTCCAAAGATAGATTTTTCACTAGGATCCAACAATAGTCCTTGTGTTTCAGTAGAGAACTTGAAAATGGCAGTATCTTGATGCAAGAACTTTGTCAGCAACCTGCAATGAGTTCTGACCTTGGATTTTCCAGCGGCTTTAGCAGCATGGAGGCGGTTTAGAGCATTTATAATCTCCTTCATCACAACCTTGGGCCAGTGCAGTTTCTTCCCTTTAAGAATGGCCACACAGTAAGCATACTGTTCACTTGTAAAGTTGTTGTGGTTTCCATTCTTGCACATAACTCCAGAATCTACCAGTTCACAAAGATGAGCCATCACCTCTCCAAAGTCCTTTTTGGAGGAATTCTTGGTGGAGAAAGAGTTAACTCCAAGCACTCCATTGTAGTATTGCTTAGAAGTTCCGGTTTTATCCCCATAACTCCAGAGTTCTCAAGACCAGCTAGAGCTGCAATCTTGAAGCGGTTAGGATCACTTCTTTGCCACAGACGGTGGACTTGATAGCATCTTCAAATTTAATTTCACCGGATTCCAGATCCCTTATCGGTTCTCCTCTTACATCTAGTAATTCAGCCTCGTGGAGATCCCATTCTCAAAGAATTCGGCGCAGATAATAGTAACAAACTGCGGTTCATCCATAAGAAACAGAGGTAGCAGTTTAGCATCATTCAACAGTTTGAGGAGCTTCCTTCCAACTGCATCTTGTTTAAGTTCATTCTCAAGAATCCTAGAACCGGAACAAAGTTTGAGGGATCCTGAAAGACATTCTTAGTTAGAA